>JADRCO010000169.1:0-46179 GCA_021464525.1 Rhizophagus sp. LPA8_4_AMF | reverse complement strand
AAAAAAAAAAAAAAAAAAAAAAAAAAAAAAAAAAAAAAAAAAAAAAATTTAAAATTTTAATAACAAATAAATAATAATAATTAATAATAATGATGATGATGATATTAAATGAAAATTATTGAAATTTTTAACGAATTATTAAAAAAAAATATCTTACCAATTCTTCTTCACTCATTTTTGGTAAAGGAGTTGTAAAAACAATACATGTCAATTTGTCATCACTTGAACTAGTAATTCCTTTCAACAATTTATTATTTGCGGTTTCATTCAAAACATTAAAATTAAGTTTATGTTTTTTCATGAAATCTTTAATGATGCTCTAAATAAGAAACAAATCAATATTTTTTTAACAAGGAAATAAATACAAAAAAGAAAAAAAAAATCAAACATATATATTTACATTCATTATTGGACCTTGTGGAATAGCAATACCAAGAGTGAGATCACAATTTCTTAATCCGTTTAATAAATGATACATCATCACCAACTTTCCCATTTTTTCAAAAGATTGATATGAAACATTTGACCCTTGTGAATGACCATGTACGGACGATAAAAGAAGGGATAAATGATTAACAATTTTAAGTAAACTATCCTTTGTCTCAAAAATGATAGAATCTCTATCAGGAGGAGTAGCCAAATTAGTTTCGGCCAAATATTTAAATAATTGGGGTTTATCAAATGTTCTTCGATAAGCAATTTGTTGTAATTTTGACAAAGGAACAGGAAGTAAAATATGATAAGGACGTAATAAATGACGTTGTATTTTAACATTTTTAACGGTAACGGTAGGGGTAACATTTGAATTACCATCAAGGTTTAGCTTAGATGAAGCAGAATTATTCGAAAAAAAGGTTCTGCCAGTATCATCATCAGAATCTATGACCATAGGAGACTCTGCGCTACTACCAACATTTGCAGAGGGAGTACCATAACTAAAACCTGCTGATATTTTTTGATGTTTCCTTTCACGTTTAATTGATGGTGAATTTTTTAAAGAATTATTCGAAAGAGGCGAAGAAATTACGGGAGATTTAAATTTTCTTTTTGCCGGTTTATTACGTTGTTGTTCCCAGGAAGCGATAAGCGGTTGTGTACAATGACTTGCAGGTTCCTACAAAGAAAATTTTAATATATATATATATTTTTTTAAAAAATAAAAGGAACGAATAATTTTTTTTTTTTATAAATACCCAAGTTGGTTCCCAAGGTCTTTTATTATGGTCCATTCCTTTCCATTTTATCTTATAAAATTTTTCTTCTCCCATAATTTTTTCTTCTAAAATTCTTTCGGCTTCGTAATACTGGTTAGCAATCGTATTTTGTGGCATCTTTTAATATTTTCAACACTATTCTAACTGTTATCATTTATAATTTATAGGACGAAAAAAAAAAAAAAAAAAAAAAAAAAAAAAAAAAAATAGAAAAAATATTTAATATTTATTTGTATATATATATAATATATATATAAAATATGTATATGAAAAAATGACATGTTTATAAATTACATCATTTGATGGAGTTTGACATATTTTATCACAAGTTTATTTATCTTTTAAGACCATAAGCTCAGATACATTTTAACTTTATTATACTTTATTAATTTTTGAAACAAATTATAAATTCATTATTTAAATACATTATAAAAATATTTACTTACCAAAAGTATCACACTTCGACTTTTTTTTTGAAAAAAATATATATATGTATATTTATATAATTCTCTTTAACAAAAGAAACTATTAAAAACAATCTTTTTATAGTTGTAAGTTCAACTCACAAGAAGGAGAAAAAAAAAAGAAAGTTCTAAAAGAAAAAAAAAAGTTTGTATGCGCCAAATTGGGGATCATTTTGTTGTGGACAAGTAAACTATTTATATTGTGAACACAAAAATAATAATCAACATAATATGAGTCATAATGTAGTACAAATCATACACCCCATACACAAATTTTACAGATGAAATAATAACCCCTTGAAAAAAAAAAAAATTTTTTTTTTTTTTTTCCAATTAATAATACCCGTAACAATTGGATTATTGTAAGGCCCAATAATAGTTCCATTATAAATATACTTATTTTAGTATTAACAATTGTTAATAATTTTTTCGAAGTATATACTAATAATGAAATTCAGAAAAATAAATTTATAATAATAACTATAAAAATCATTAATAATAATATAAAAAGAAAAAACATAAAGAAAAAAAAAACCAGCTTTCTCTGCATAAAGCTACGCCATGTAAGGAAAGTTATCCGAATTGATCCGTGATTAACATTTGATTTAGTACAAAAAAAAAATAAAAGCATAACGTAGGGTTTGCATAAAGAAATAACAATTATTATTTATTTATTTATTTATTTATTTTTTATTTTTTTTTTTTCAACAAATAATAAATTTTTTTTATTGAAAAAAAAAAATAATTTTTTTTATATTGTTATGTTCTATAAAATAAAGGATATTTTTTTTTTTTTTTAATAAAAAAAAAAGATCTGCTTTTTTTTAACTGCGCATATTTTATATCCAACAGCTTGGGTTCCTTGAAAATCCTTTTAGTTTTTGATTTGAAAATTCCAAAAAAGGGTTTGAGGCGATAAAAAACAAAGTAATTTGTCAGGTGATGAAATTTCTAGTAAATATTCTTGATAAAACGTTTAATTAATCCTAATCTACGTGTTATATCTTACAAATGTGTTACTTTAATGCTTCTATAAATTTAAAATTGTTTAAGACTGAATTTTATTTTTTTCTAATAAATATTATGCATATATATACATATATTTTATTTTATTTTTTTGATGCATGTAAAGATATTAATAAATATTTTATTTTATTTTTTTGATGCATGTAAAGATATTAATAAAGTTTCGTTTTGACTTTTAATTATTTATATAGGTTTTAATTATTTATATAATAATTACATTATATATTTAAGTTTTTGTAATTTTATCTTTCATTACATTTTTACAATTAAATTATTTAATTTTATCATATTTATTAAGAGTTAATCATAAATATAACCTTTAAGTAATATTAAAATGGGATTTTTTTTTTTTAATTTTATCATGTTTAATTTTTTTTGTTATCTTTTTTAACAAAAATGCAAAATAATTTTATATTGAAACTAAATTATTATTCATTTGTATTTAGGTTTATAATTAATAAAATCCAATTATTTTTCAAAAGAAAGAATATATTTGGATATTAAAACAAGAAAAGAAGAAGAAATATCATTTAAATTTATTCATTTCATAATAAAAACATTTCTTGTTTCACTTTAGAACTAAAACAAGGGTTTTTCTTATCTAATAGTGATATATTACAAGGTTATATCATTATACGCTAATTATATGATAATATTTTCATTATAATAGAATGAACTATAACTCTCCTTGAGGTAGACTGTGGGCCGATGTTTAACTCTAAATATTATTTACTTAGAAACATATTATCTAATGCTTAGTAGAAGTAATTTAGCGATGATTTAAAGCCTATAATACAAATTGAGGGATTAGAAACCAAAAAATAAATGTATAAACGGGATAATTAAGAAGGATGTCATATAATAAGGTCTGTATGATTGTATTATTTAATTTTCTCCAAAATTTTATGTTTATATAATTTATTATTAACTACTAGTACTAATTTTATAATCCATTCAAACATTTTATAGATTTCTATTTTCACGAATTCTTTTCAATTTTTTTTTTGGAGTATTGGGATTCCTTCCCCCCTGCTATTCCACTATGATTTAATATAAAAAGTGTAGTATGTTCGTGCAGGGAAATGAAGCTGTTCTTTGAATCATTGTTTACTAGATACTTGCTCAATAGTGACGATTTTTCTGCTCAAAATTGGAGTTTATAATTTTTGGGTTACAACATATCAGTAGATATTTAAGCTTTCAAGCTACCCAAATTTTTAAATTATCAAAACAGGCGATTGGTGCAATAAAAGCATGGCCTGTCTCTTATTCATATAAATAAATTGTATGAAAAAAATAAATAAAAAACGAATGAATGTATAAATGAAAAATAAATATGGTACTTATTTATGCCCAGGTGCAACCTAGAGGTCAATAAACAGGTCTAAAAACGCTATTACTGTAAATCTTGTAAATTATTGATTTCCTAAGGAAATTCACCAAATTTTATAAAATAATTATCTTATTCTGATCCGATAAAAGTAGGGACCTGTCGTCTTCTGAATTTCTTGCAATTGGGGATGTCACCTCTTCATCTGATTGGAGGAATAACATTTAAATGTTATGGAAAGAACAACGAACATCCATACATTTAACAAAACCTCAACGAACAGATGTTAAAATTAATTTTTGCCATTACATTATTATTGTTTAGTGGCGTTAATTGCGCAATTTTGCACACAAATTGTTTTTTTTATTGTACGTGGCACGAAGCCACATCAGATCATTACTCTATATAAAGTCTAATATAAAATTATGTATATTTAAATATTATATATGTTTTATACGTTGGGCGAATAAATTACTATAATATTAAAATCATTAAAAAATAATATATGTAAATAATTTTAGTTGATGCAACTAGGTCTACATGTTTGGTATTTAAGAACTTCATAAATATATAAATATATGTATATATAATAATATGAATAATCAAAGTAATTTAAATAATTCAAGTAATTTAAATAATTTAATATGTTTAAAACACAAAAGTTTCAATTGCTTCTCTTGAGGAACGATTTTAACATTTACAACTTCCAGATATATAGTGATACAAAATTATAATGTTGGTAAACGTTCAAAATTACTTACTTCGGTTTAACCCAATTCTCGCATTATTTAAGGAATTAAAATTTTTGATGCCCTTGGAAGCATTTAACCATACGTTTATTATATATGTACAGTATATGGACGGATAATATGTATTTTTTAAAATTGAAATAAATATTATAAATTTTTCGCCTGAATTAATTGAATTAACCAAGATTATCTACTAACAAAGCCGAAATTTTAATGTAATTTTATTATTCCTTTGTAAGGTAAATCGAGCCTGTGTATTGTCGCAACGTGCGTCACATATAATATGCTACAATTTTAATATATATGACCAGAATGTTTTGACTTGTGTACTAGTTGTAACATACAATGCCGTAATTGTCTTATGCGTAATACAGCCGCAACCGCAATCCAATCGCAGAAAAACTAATCATATCTTTTTATAAAATGTGAATTTGAATCGAATTTTAAACCGGTTATAACTTTTGAACTCGTTTTCAAAAAACTGTACTAGCATACAAATAAATTACAGGAAATTTACAGGTCAAAGTTCAAGATTACGGGATAATTACAGGACAATCGGAGATTATAGGGCGATTAGAAATTATCGGGCAATTACTAGATTATTACTGGTAAATTACCAATATATTAAAGCCGTTCCGATATTAAACGATGTTTATTATAACAAAATCAACAAAATCTATATATTTTAAAATTCTTAAATATTCAAAGATTACAAGGGTAATAATGATAAAATTTAATTGGTTCATCATCTTTTATTTTCTTGTAAAATCTTTTATCCATTTAGTTAGTTGTTACTATGACATTTTTAGTTTAGGGACGGAATATTTTAATTTTGGCCAAATTTATCATTTATCTTAATTTCAGCCAAAGTTTTCAAAGATTAACCTTATTAATATTCGCTTCTAAATTGATCACGTTATCTCGCTTACAAATTGTAAATGTATATCTTTTTCTGGAAAAATTCATTTATTTTTGCTGAATAATAAAATAAATTAAAATTAACGATCAAAGGACTATCAGTGAGGAGTTGAAATTTTAATGGTTTTTTTTTTCTAACCATTTCTGAAAAAAAAACCAGCACGAGACTAATTTACTTTACGTTCACTTAAAAAAGAAATGATTTGCGACGTATGATAATACATACATTCGAGGAAGCGAAAATCCATTAAGAATTTTAATGTTTGGACGAGGCGTTAGATAGATTAAATTGGTTTCCTTTCGTTACTTTGAATTTGAATTCTTTTATTAGGCTATTTTACAAAGTGAGAATTATAAATTTAATTAATAAATTATCATCAATAGTTTGTGACTGAATACAAAAGCTTGGCAGGATTAGCGATTATTAAGGGGGCTAAAAATAGAATGATTTCATTATGATTAAAATTTATTTTGATAAAAAGAGAATGAGACAAACGTTTAATTTTCTTATAAATATATATTTATATAAATAATAATCATTATGAATAAAGTAGTTTTAATTTAAATTTTATTGTATTGTATAAAAAGAGAATGAGACGATTTATTTAGATATACTGTATAATGTTACTGTGTAACTGGTTTACTCCTATAATTTTTATCATAAAATTTTAATTAAAAATAAAGATTGAATAAATATTTTCGCCAAATATTTCTAATTAATTCTACGGCCTCTGGTAGTAGTAAAGACATTTGCAGTATTAGCAGTATTGGGAGCACCAGTATTTCTACTTGGGTTTCTTCTTGGAAATAAAGTAAAATTTCTACTTTTGAAATTTCTATAAACTTGAATTGTTAGAATGATATGAAAGATTGTTTGTATAAACGCTAATAATATAAAGAGAATAATAAGAATTCCAGGGATATATAATCGAACTTTAAAGATATTAATTAATCTAAGACCGCTAAATATGAATCCAATACCAATCCCTAAACCAAATAAAATGATAATTGCCTCTCCTATGAAATAATATCTAAAACTAGATTCGCTATTGTGTCTAGTTAAAAAAAAAAAAATGATATCGTAAATGATATCGTAAATAATAGTTGTAAAGTACTTTATAATTAGTACATTTTTTTTACTTACTTGAAAGCTACATAAAGGCTTAAATGTCTACCAAAAAAGTCACCGAATGGCATCAATATTAAATAAATGGCCGAACCTAATAATTCAGCTAAAATATTTACCACGTTCATTGCTATTGCTGCAATTGCGACATTTGCACAAGAATGTACTACTAACATTACAACGTATACTAAATATTTTTTTGGGGTTAGTTAAAAATATTGACAATTTAATAGAACATAATACGTATTTAAACATACGTTTGCATAAAAAGTAGCTTCTTCGTAGCAATTTTTTTGCTCTTTCATCGGTAAAATCTGCTTCAATATCGTGATATATAATTGGACAACATGATGGCCTTACATAAAAAAAAAAAAATGCGATGATATTTTTAATAACGATAAATAATCTTACATTTTTTTTAAATCTCGATCAATATTTACCAATTGAATGCAGGTTGGTCACCATGTTCTATTACAAATATTGTATATTGTGGCATTAATTACGCATGAAAAAAAAAGAAGGAAGAAATGTGAATAATTTAATTAGAATGGTTCCCGCTATTTAAATTTTTACAAAAGCAATTTTATGCTAAGCCACAACGAAAAGCCTCATTGCTGCGGGACATTTCATTATTTCTCACGGTACAATGTACAATATGATGACGTCAAATTACGAACTTTTCCATCCTGCGTTTATTCGAGCAATGATGTGCATTGGAAACTTCCAAATGACTTTTTTTTATTGAATTGGATCTTCCAATTTCAATCCTTTCAATATTTTAATAATTTTTTTATCCATAATTAATTCTATATATACTGTATATGTAAATGTAGGGTATTGGAGGAAATTCTAATTGAAATTCTATTGGAGTTGAGTGTGGAAGAATTAGAAGTTCTTCCAGTGTCTTTGAGTATCAAATATCAGATTTTTTAAAAACAAAAATTTTTTTGTCCCCTGAAAATCGTCGATTATAATAAAAACTGAAAACTTGTGATAAGGCCAACTTGATTGTTTGTTTAACGTACCCTAAATTTAAATTATGGTTTTATGAATTTTTCTGAAATTTTCCGAAATTTCCCAAAATTTCTTAAGTTTTATTATGTTTATTTCATTTAGTTTTGTTTAATGAAGACCCTCAAACTTCAGAAAATTGAAAATCAATTTAGTATCATATTCCCACAAGTCCCTTATAAAAGTTATACTCATTTTTACATAATTTTTCAAGAATTTTTTTTCTTACATTCATATATATAATTATCAAATTAAAATATCAATTATTTTGGCTTAGCGGTTGCTCTTAAAATTTTTTAATATATAAAATTAATTTATTAAAATTATTATTATTGTATTACTTTAACGAATATTTACAAACTTTTTTTTTTTTAATTTTGAATATTTACTTATTATGAAACACAATGATGTAAGAAATTTAATAAAAAAAGATAATGAAAAATTTATCATTATTTGTTAAAAAATTATTGATACAAATAATTATAGAAATATAAAATAAAATATTTCTGGTATGATTTTTATTAAAATTGGGTTTTTAAGCGCTTAATTTCTTTTGTGATACAAAATATAAATTTTTTGAAACTTGAACTTCCTAAGAATGGACAAGTGAAAAAATATTATGTTTGACGATTTACCGGAAAGAATAGAATAAGGTTAAAATGGTTATCAATAGAAACTTGATTTTAGAACTTTGATATATTATATTACGTCATATTAGTTTACAGGTTTCACAAGTAATAAAATTATTCGTATAATGAATTTCTTAATTTTTCTGCGCCAAACCAATTTGTCCGCTATAAAAGTAAGTCTAGTGATTAAAATGGTCATTTTGAAACACAGTTACAATTAGTGTTATCATAATATCTCCCCTTCAAAAAAATTATTGTTTCATTATGTATTCATTTATAGAATTTCTATCTATTGCATGCGTCACATGCTTTTTATATGCATATGGTATGCAAATGATGTACGAATCGAGTTAGTGTCACTTATTTCTTATATAAATATACAAGAAATTTTTTGTTTAACAGATTTTTCCATCATCAGCTAATTTTGGTTGACGAAAATTAACGTTATTATTGATATTTTTTACGATATTATTTGATATTATTAATTATAAATTTTGAAATATGGTTGAAACAAAGACAAAAAATTGGTGAGTTGTAAAATATTAAAAGTAACACAAAGTACAAAAATTTCTTTGAGAAAGTAATACGAATAAAAAAAAATTATAATTTGATAGGCCTCCATGTTATCCATTAATTTATCATGATATTCAAGCTGAAATTCTTGAGACCAGCGCGGTAAATATGACTGAATTATCATATAAATTATGGTTAGGTAATGTACACTAGCTTTTACAATCATTTCATATAAAATTTTTAAATTATGACGTAGATATTAACTCGTTAAAATATTTATTTTCAGCTTATATCGTTACCTTAATATTTAATCTTGCTGCTGTTATAGCTTCAGCAGCTTCATCCGGTGCGGGTGAACTCGTCGTACAAATTCTACTAGCTGCAATATATTTGTTTATATGGCCAATTTTTGATTTCTTTTCCAGACATTTGAGTCTTTATCGCGCATTCAAGTAATTATTTATTTTTGTTTATTTTTCTCGTCCATTATCTATCGTGTTCCTAACTAAAATATTTTCTTAATGATTCCTATAAAAAAAAGATTCGATAATCAAACTTCTTTTAGGCTCTTCTTTCTTTTTACATTCCTTGATATCGTATTTGGTATATTTATAGGAATAGGATTTCTTTATGGCGGTGGAGGTGGATTAAAAGCAATGATTAATAATTTTCAGCATGATCCTCCTTATCTTGTTGCTGGAGTATTTAGTGCTATCTGTGTTTTTTTGGTTTTAAGTTTAACGATGTTTCATTTTATATTATTTCGAAAGGTGACTATAATACATATATTCTAATTCTTTTAATTTCTTTCTTTCTTTTCTTTGATTTACTTACATGAATTTATAAATTGTAGGTTTACATATATTTTAAATCATCACATGAAGATTGGACTATAATCCCAGGAACTAAAAAGTGAATTTAAGTGATATTTAGTATCCCCTTGTTTAATTTTTTATAATCCCTCAAGCACACGATGATTTGACTAGTGAATAAGTGATATTTAGTTTTCCCTTTGTTTATTTTTTATAATCCCGTTAAGCACACGATGATTTGACTAGTGAATTTAAGTGATATTTAGTTTCCCCTTGTTTAATTTTTTATAATCCCTCAAGCACACGATGATTTGATTAGTGAATAAGTGATATTTAGTTTCCCTTTGTTTATTTTTTATAATCCCGTTAAGCACACGATGATTTGACTAGTGAATTTAAGTGATATTTAGTTTCCCCTTGTTTAATTTTTTATAATCCCTCAAGCACACGATGATTTGATTAGTGAATAAGTGATATTTAGTTTCCCTTTGTTTATTTTTTATAATCCCGTTAAGCACACGATGATTTGACTAGTGAATTTAAGTGATATTTAGTTTTCCCTTGTTTAATTTTTTATAATCCCTCAAGCACACGATGATTGGATTATTATCCCAGAAACTAAAAAGTGAATTTAAATGATATTGAATTTCCCCCTGTTTATTTTTTTATAATTCCTTATCAGAATTTTATATACATTTTTATCTTTATAAATCTTATGTATTATATATATATTTTATGTTAAATAAAAATATAAATATTTTTTTCAAAAAAAAAAAAAAAAGATAATAATTTAAAAAAATGCATGATTGCGTCATTGTGTGAATTATTGAGGCAATTATCGAAAGTGGTTAAAAATTTTTTTTTTTCTTGATTGATAATCATTTTTCGTATGCAAACACCCTTCTGTATATGTATGTGTAATGTACAATATGATGTATCTACAAATGAATTATCCAAAACTGGTCTCATTTATTTCGTTATTATGAACAAAAATAAAACAACAACGTTCCCGTTTTTGTATATGATAACAATGCAAGTCAAACATACAAGCATATTAATAAAATTTTTAAGGAATAAATGGTTTTTTATAAAAGGATTTTTATTAAATAAATAAAATACCGAAATTTTTTTTTTATCGCAAAATTTTTTTTTTTTTTTTTTACTAAATTTATCAACCGACTTCTTTAAAGGTATTTATTATAAAAAATTACCATTTTATTATTATTCATCACCAGTGAACGACATTTATGAACTGCATTTTTGCGCCATGATAAAAAAAAAAAAAAAATTCTTTGTTGATAAACTTAAATTAACTTCCTTCAAATTTATTTTAGTAAATTTGAACGAACAATTTTTTAATATTATCCCTTACTGTTATAAATAATATTTGTTTTCTTTGGATATTCCTCAAAATTATTGCTTTTCGTCAATCAGGTCGGTCAGATTAAATGATAAATGGGTTTACAATTTAACTCTTGCGAGTTGTGATAAAAAATTCGGCTTCTCGCTTTGTCCATAAAAAAAACTCTTTAATAACGATATCAGAGAATTATTATTAAGCAGTTTCTTCGCTTTTATTTATTGAATATGGTATAAATATGGTACTCTCAAATTCTCTTCTATACATACAACTCTACTCATCTCTTTCGCAAACAAGTAATCCCTTTGAATACTGTATGATATCTCGACGATTTTTTTTTTGTCATAAACATAGAATTTGAAATATTAAACCTGAACATACCATCCAAAATAATTAAATATATTATAAAAGTTATCTGCGACGTCCGGATAATATCCAAACTTTTCACGTTTCCGGTATGATTTAATGATATTAACCGGACGTTCAGAATTAAGATAAATGACATTTTATAACGTTTAAAACTCCCCACGTATAGGTACATTCTCCGGATTTTTTTTTTTTAATTCTATTTAATTTCGGACTTGGCGGACGCAATCTCCGGATATTCTTTCTTCATATAGTTGCTGATTGACTGTCTGACAAATTTTCTTAAACCACCATATTACTCCTTGTTTTTTTTCTATCGGTCTATAAAAGCTTGCTAATAGATTTGAACAGAAAAGAGTCAAGTTTTCAAATTCCAAGAACAAGTTGATTAACCATCCAATTTTTTTTCTTTTTTTAACGCAGTTGATCATGTGAGATTTATGCAAATGTAGTTCTTGCCTGATAAATTTTTTTAAAAACTGGTCAAAATTTTACGTAAATCGTACCCTAAAATTATTATAACGTGCAGACTGTGACTTGTATACTGTAAGTCTGTAATGTAAAAATTGAATATTCACTTATGCTTAAATATTTATAAAATTGTATACATATATTTTTTCTATTAATTGCCAATTCATAAAAATAGGATGAAACTTAGCCTAGATTTGAAAATTATGAACCAGGTAATATACAATAATAGAAAAACCTTGATATACATTTTTGTTAATAGAAAGTTTAAAGGTATTTTTCAATAAGTTTCTTTTAGGAGTTTAATATCATATTTGTGACAAAACCATGTTTACGAAAACTATCATAAATGTATGACCTTTGATGATATTTCTTCTTAATGTAAATAATATTTTCATTACTAAATTTTTTTTGATTGTTATATGATAATATCTAACGAAATTAATTTTGTTTTTTATTAATATGAATATATTTAAAAAGGATAACATCATATAATTAGACAATCTCAACACCAATGTTTGGTAATAAAAGAATAAGGAATTTCCATTGTTCGATACTTAGGCTCCAGAACGAAATTTTTACCCATATACAGACAATGGCGGGTATGGTTACTGGATTTTTAATTTTTTTAACGACAATACGTGATTTAACTAGCACTTTGAGATCCAGAAAACTTCCAAATAATCAGTTTAAAATATTAAACACCTAATTAAATATTTTGAAGATGTCCATGATTAAGCGTTTATTTTTGTTAACCAATAAATCTCGGTATTTCATATTACTCTGCGAATATATAAGTATTATAATCGTAAGTGTCGAGATACAAGTATAGATAATATACGATGGAAGACTCACTGTGGTTAAAATAATGTTCTGGTTATGAATTGAATATTTCAAAAAGTAAAAAATGCGCGGATAGTTGCTTGGTGTATATGCCAAATGAAGATTTAAGTCGTTCAATTATAGTGAGACAAGAAAAACCTAACGATGATGAAAATAGTAAATTTTTAAAACCATACGAAAGCATTGAAAATATAGAGCTACAAAATAGGTTAAAAAAGGAAAATAATAATGATAATGATACAGATAAATATGGATCTAATGATAGTAGACATAGATCATGAAGACTTGATATGGTTAAATTACTATTGTGATGAACCAAGAAATATTGAATGGGAGAATAAAGAAGATTTTCTAGCAAACTGTCATCAAGGTTCGGAATTTTTATTAATAACTACGAATGTAGTTAAAGTTGATTTAATTAATCAATTGAAAGACATACATACGATCATTTATTGTGAAATTAGAATTAAGACAATAACAGGCAAGAATATACGTGCGGGAATGAAGATTAAATTTAAGGAATATTTTAAAGATATGAAAGGATGTTTAGTTGGTTTAATCTTAAGTTTATCATTCCGGAAAATAAAGATACATGTGTAATTATTGAAAAGAAATACTTAGGAAAATTATTTTCTTTTTTGGAGTTAAATAAGTACTCGAAAAGAATTGGATGTTGCCAATTATATATATTTAAAAAACGCTAAACAGTTGATATTGGAAAAAAATATAAAGTTATATGGCCTGGTAGAATCTAAATACGAAGATGAAGATTTTGGAATTAAAATAGAAGCAATGAAAAAAGAGTTAAATGAATCATATCCACATTTAGTACCAGTTTGTTTACGGTATAATAATGTACTAGTAGACGAGTTTAATTTAAGGTGGTATAATATTAATATTGAGGGAGCGTTATGAAAATGGGCCAAAAGCTTAATGTTTATTTATAATAAGGCAGAATTGATGTCAATGAGTACGATAAAAGATTTATTTGGCCGAAATATTAGTCATAATATCAATTGGGAAAATACGTTCAAATTATTACGAAATAATATTACTACTAGTTACAACGTGACGTCAGAGAAGGATAATGCAATTAGAGCTTTCAGAATGAAAAACCTTTTACAAATTCTTCTGACATATAAAAATTTTATGGGATAGAAAAGTATTTGGTATACCAAATGATAAATGCGCTCGTTGTATAACAGAAATAGAAGACTGGTCTCATTTATGGGTATGTGTTCAAAATAAAACATCAGAAGACGAATTATGGGAAAGGAGCATTGGATTGGTCTTTGAAGAAAATTCAATTGAGTATAAAGCGATGATGAATTTATCTTATCAAAAATCATATATTTTGGAGAATGAGAATATTCTTCGTGAAATTACTAGAGGATTAATCAATGAAGTGTTTTTTACAGAAAAGAATTTGAAAGGTGCGAAAGATAAGATTTTGTAAACGTGTGATACTTATTTGAATTTGATCAAAGAATTTGTATGGAAAGATAGATGTGAGGAAGCGATTCAGTTTGAAAAAAATATGGGGATATATAAATTAGATGAACGTAAATATAGACATTTGAGGAAGAGGTAGATGGTAGTGTAGAGGTAACTAAGGATAGTAATAATAAAGATAAAAATTTAGAAAAAAAGAATAACAAAAAAGATAAAAAAGAACAATTAATAAATAGTATAGTGGGCAGTGATATTAATAGATTAGATCTTAAAAAGAATCTTTGGCATATTTATTCGTAGATAGTGGGATAGCTAAAGGAGTAAAGGTGTAGTATAGGGGGAAGTTAGTATTTGTAATAATTTTGTTCTGTACCAAAATTAATAAATAAAGTTTCGTTATACTATTAAAAAAAAAAAAAAAAGTATTATAATTGTAAGTTGTTTAGAGTTAAGTATAATTACTTGGTTATATACATATATATAAAATAAAATACTAACGCAAAAAAACATTATTGAAACACACGCGAGATAATTACTCGTGTGAAAAAATACTCATGAAGCAATGATTCATGCGACTCCATTGAAAAAATCACATAATATGACATAATCTTGATATTCTAATATCGTTGGTCAAATATCTGTAATTAATTCTTTTAATTTTTAGTTTAATTACCATGTTTCTTTTCCTCACTTCTCCCTCTTTTCTCTTTCTCGTCTCTAAACTTTTTTCCCTTAGTATATAAAATTTTATATGTAATTATTTTGTCCTTTTCCCTCTCTATCATCCTCTCTGTGTATATGTGTGCGAAAATGTGTGGATGATTCCCTTTCTCCTTTTCCTTTGGAAGGGCAAATATTTTTATAATGGTATGTACATCAATGTAGGATAAATGATTAGAGGTTTCTTCCCGCATAAATGATACCATATTGATACCATATAAATACCGACCAATTTTGGCTTATTTACTAATTGTGTTGTTTTGTGAATAGGTTTGTTGAGTTTGTTTTGAAAGTATACATTTTTATTTTGTTTCTCATCAAAAAAAGATTTCTTAATAAAACTATTATGTAATTCATGTTATGTTCAGTCGATTAGGAATAAGCGAGATATATTTTTATGAGAATATTGAAATCAGTATTAAGGCAACTTTTAACTCAGTCATTGGATGGGGATATCGGTCTTTGACAGATATCTCTATTCCCTCATTCAATAACTATTGATCCTCTCCATTTAGACAATAAATATAAGCATATTAAATACTAAATGGTGAAAAAAACTAGAAATTAATTTACTATAAATGAAGTAAATAATTGTTTTCATGGATTGGTTTTCATATATGATTAAAACTTATGCTGAGCAGTCATTGAAACTTGTAAATCTTTAAATAGATTTATTACAATAAGTAAAATTCAAAATAATTTACAAATATTATATATTTAAACAATACGTGTTTTTAATCTCATGTAATTACTGTATTGTTTCCAATATTTTTGATAATCATCAACTGAAATACAAAAATTTGTAAATTATATCTACATTACCAATTGTTAAATAACATTTAAATTTTATCTTTCCATACTATGCTATTAAAATTATATGAAAATTACTATAAAAACAAATAATATTTGCTTCTTAAATAAATATTCACAATATTTTAAAAACTAAATAGACAAGAATAATATTAATTCTTCGTATGAAAAATTTACCGATCTCACTTTTGGAAAGAAGACCGGCAATATTAATTCAAAATAATTTAAACCCATCAAAACTTTTGTTTTTCACATAGAAATTTGAAGGTGGCATTGAAAAAATATGGTAACATTAGCAGATACTACTATCCCACAAGCCTATATTTATTTTAGATAATTTGAAATCTGTGTAATAAATATGTAAATTTACAAAGAACTTCACACCGCTAAATTACGCAATCAAGGTAATTTTTCCATGACGAGGATGTGAAACTTAATGTCAATGATATTGTTTTCAGGAAGTCCTAGAATTTTATTATATACAAGGTACAGCATAGCATACTTAAAGGCTTCGCATAAATTATTTAGAACATTTATACCATCAAGTTCAACAAAGGCCTTGAAGTTGCATATCAAGTGTATTTTGAGCATATTATAAGTTATTAAAGAATAGGACGCGTGAGAGTGTAAGAATCAAAATAAAGGGATAATATTTAAAAATAATTATGGTTTACGATCTCAACTTACTTAAAGTATATAGTATTTGTGATTTATTGAAAGTATTTAATAATAAAATGATTATTCTATTGTTATTTTTAGATTTTATATAAAAATAAAATATAGCGCATAATAAGTCGAACTTTATCATATTATATAAATAAAGCAAAAGAGAGATTAGATTTCTCCAATTAGTCTATTGCAGATGGTACATATATTGATACACAATTGTATTATACACAAATTAATAATGGATGAATTAACGGATTTTGGTATGACATTTACTTTCCGCGACGTCAGATTCCTACCCATAAATATAAAAAAAAAATCAAATAAAGAATAATAACTTTAATTATAATAAGAATATTTTTAATAAATCATGCAAAAATAATAATGGATTAATGGGGTACTATTGTTTAAATTAACATTAATTTTAATGTTTAATTACATTTTTTTTAATAAAACATTGTTTTTATTAAAAATTTAAAAAAATGGATCGACCGGATAATTTAATCTACAAATTAACTTTGCTAATTATGTACCAAATAATTTGGACATATTCATCAAATTAAACAGCTGATCCAGGTTTTCAGCCGGAAATGCATGTGACTCCAATGATTAATTAATATAGAATTTTCCATTGTTTACATTGTTTACACCATTTACGCCATTTCAATGGCTAATTTTCTACAAAAAAAAAAAAAAAAATTAGAATATTCCTTTTCCTAATTTTCATTCCTTTTCTAATTTTTTAACAAAAAGAAAAAAATTTTTTTCTAATAAAAAAAATGAAAAAAAAGGTCCAGTTCCTTATTTTCTTTTCTAATAAAACTCTTTTTTTTCAAAAAAACGCTTTGTTCTTTGCTTTTTTTTGATAAAAAAAATGACCACCAACTATTGTATATATCATAAAATAGCCTAATGCTTAAAGAATATAATAATTCTTCAACTTTAAATTCAATGATATTAATCATATTTTCTTAATTATAAATACAAAATATTGTGCTTTAGAGATGAAGTCCCCGCAAAGATGCGTATTCTAGTAACTAAATAAAAAAAAAATTGTTAAAAAATTTAGATCAGCCAGAACAATTTGGAACACTATATCAAAAAAAAAAACTCTTAAAAGTATTTAAGAAACATTCATAGAATTTTTTTTCCTTTTGAACAAATGAACGTTAAATATAAAGTATTTAAGAATAATTCATGTGAATTTTTAACTAGATATATTCATATAATAATAACTATTATGTATGTATAATGATCATAGAATATCGTCTGATTATTTGAACACGTTACACAAAATTAATTGACGCAAGTTGTGCGACATATCGGAATTACAATTCCGAAAAAAATGATATAATGGCAAAATAATTTGTCATACACTTATATGTTTCTTTCTCTCCGCATAATTTGTTCCACTTATAATATGGCATGTTCAAAAATATTTTCAGGAGAATTATCTGAATTATCATATGAAATTATAAAATATTTTCAAGATGATTTTTCAACTTTACATTCATGTATTTTGGTTAATAGATTATGGTGTCGTTTAGCGATTCCATTATTATGGAAAGACCCATTTTCAATTTCTACGGGAAATTATAAGTTTATTGAAATTTACTTACATAATTTAAATGATGATTTAAAAACTAAATTAAATGATTATGGCATTGATAAATTATTACTTTCCAATACACTTTTCAATTATCCTAATTTTATAAAATATTTGAATACTAATAAACTTATTTCTTCTGTTGGGAATTGGCTTGAATCTTTAAAATTCAGAAAACCACATTTTATAAAATATGTTTTAAATTTAGAAAGTGATTTTAAAAGATTAGTTCATAAGTCATTAATTAAAATATTTATTGAAAATGAAGTAAATTTACATACTTTTGAAATTGAGTACACACTGTTCACACTTCATAGTCATATTTATTATTTTAATGATATTCTTGAGTTAATTTTACAAAATACAAATTTCATTCACAATATTGGAATTTTAAATCTTTATACTATTACTTCAATTGGTAACCATGTTAATGAATATGCATTAATTAAAAATCGTATATCACAAATAATTAATTTACAACAAAATCTTAAAAAAATTATATTGAATGACTATAATTTTCCTTTATATAAATCATTATTGTTATCAAATGATTCTAATTATTGTTCAAATACTTTAAATACTATCATATTATATTCCATCGATTTTGATGATATAATTAATTTAGATAAGATATTTGAACAATTAAACGTTTTAGAATCTGTTCATATCCTTTGTTGTCTTCATTTAAATGCTAGTTTTATTCAACAAATTATTAATTTAACTAAACCGTTTAAACTAAGGACTTTATTTATAAATGATATGTTAAAAATTGAGTCATTACAATTATTATTACAAAAATTTGGTGTTTATTTAGAGAATTTTGGGTATTGTATACTTGGATGTCTATCACAAAGACAACTATTATTAGAATGTATTACAAAATACTGTAAAAATATCAAATTTTTTAATTTTTATGAATATGATAGTCAAGTTATTCATCCAATATTATTAAATTTATTTGAAAATATTAAACAAAGTCTTAATTACCTTTCTATCAATATTTTTCGATCAGATATATTATATGATGAATGTACCAATTATAGTTCTTTCGTATTACAAAATTTAGGACAATTTCTTCCTTCTAGATTAGAATATTTAAGTTTGATTCTTTATATTAAAGAGAGGGATTTTGAATTATTCTTAAAAAGTACTCAAAATACTTTTATTAATAAATTGTTAATTAATAATAAGGAAAGTAATGATATTTTATTTTATATAAAAAAATATATTATGAAAAAGAAAAGAGTCAATTATTTGGCTATTAAAAATTCTTTTTATGATCAGAATTTGTTTTATATGAAAGATGAAGTGGAGGTATTTAGGTTGTATAATATTGAAGTACAAAATTATGATGTTTCAAATATAGTATTTTATGATTATATAAAGAAATCATATTAATTGTTTAGTATTATCATATATGAATATTTTTTCATTTTTTATAAATAAAGTTGTTGCTTAATAACTTAATAAATACATGTCATAATATAAAATTCTTTGTTTTGAGAATCTTCCATATATAGTTGAGAAAGGAAGACATAATGAAAAAACAGTTATTGGATGGGATATCAGTCTTCAATATTTATTATAAGTTTTCATTTTTATACAATACAACTTTTATCATTGGTTTACTCTTTTCTGTAACTTTCATCATAATTTTACGATACCATGATTTATATACTTTGATAAATTCAATTTCTTTTATATTTGTAAATCTATCCCGCATTCAAGAAATTCATCAATATAACCCCATCACTACATTGTATATTTTATAACTTGTCAATATCAGAATTTCATTACATGGTTAGTTTGAAAAGCGTAAAATAATTACGCTCAATAGTAATTTTATCATTTAAATATTCTCATTTGGATGCGTTCACAAATTCATTTGGATTGGATTGAGTCGACGCCTTAATCCAATCCAGATTCACAAATTAAAAATCCGATTTGGATTAGATTGAGTTGATCCATCAGATTGGATTTTACTATTAAATTCCAATCCAGGATATACCCCACAATTAGCGGCACCATACTGTACATTCATCACAATCTACCACAGTAGTACCACCACGACACCATCAATATTTGACGTGTTAGAATAATTAAATATTAAATTTTTTTTTATTCTTGTCTTTAAACAATAAAATGGAATAAACTTTTAATGAAAAAGAACCCTCTATTAAACCAGACAAAAATAATAAAAAAAAAGGTTCGGTGGAATGAAGGATCTATTAAATTATTACTTTCATTTTTAATATAACGAAAAGCCAAAGTAAACCAACTAATGTAATACAAAATTCCATAATCTGATCCATTTATTTATGGACACGATTTGGAATTGGCAATTCCAATCCAATCCAATCCAAGTGAATTTGTGAACGCACCCATTGTTTTTTAAGAAGTTTCAAAGATTCTTCCATAAAATGGAAATCCTTTGAGTATACATACGATAGGCGTGAATAAGAGATAGAGAATGAGAATGATAGTGAATTTGAACCATACCAAATTATGAGAAAGAATTATTGTTATATGAGGAAGAAGAATCTGACGAATCAGATGAAGAATGTCATCTTGGCTTGAAAATTTTTATTCAAAATGACTTAATATAAAGGATTATACTAAATTCAACATGACTTAATATAAAGGATTATACTAAATTCAACATGACTTATTATAAAGGTTTATACTAATAGACTCATGAATTTTGTGATAACAAAATCCCTCGTTTATTTATACTGTTATCAATTTCATAGATCAGATGAATTACATAATTTTTAACAAAGAACAAAAAATATAAATATATTTAATTGCAGTATCAATTTCGAGATATAGTAGTGATGCTGACTTAATTGAACCCAAATGTTAAAGTTAGTTCGTGGCAATTTGTTGCAATTATTAAAATGTTAAACCTATGTTTAAGTGAAATTAGTAAAATTAAATTTTGAATATAATATGCATTTGATGACAGTACATTTCAAAATTGGTTCACCATAATAACAATGCATAGAGATTTCAAATAATTAAAATTTTTATTGTTAAATTTATATGTAAATCTTGTGAATTGCATAAGTTTACACCTAATAGTTTTTTGTAATACATTTTATACAATAATATAATACATTTATGATATGCCTTCTCAATATATTCAATTATTTCTGAATACGTAAATAAGTAAAATACAAAATTCCAACCTTGAAAAATGAGATAATAATACATAGGGAAGTAATGAAATGAAGTTTCACCAAGGTCTTTACTCTACTTAGCGAGTAAAGATCTTTCTATATGTGCAAAACGCTTGCATTTATCTTTGGTGGTTCTAGTCTGGAATTTGGAGACCATGCAGACCGTCGCGATCTTTATCGGTGAGTATTGTAATGTTTTATAAATATTATTCAATTCTTAGATAAAATACTTAATCAATATAAACATGTACTGATTACTATAAACCTGATAATTACAGATGCCCGATCAACCAATAAATCCGTAGACAGGTCCCTAAGGAAGTGACTGAAAATATAATGAAATTAACACAATTTGTGCGGAGAATCTTCAAAAGGAATCAAAATTATAGGCGAAATTAGGCTCGCAATAAAGTTGATCATCACTGCTTCTCTCTTTTTTATTTTTTATTTTTATTTTATATTCTTTAGACAATTATTATCAGATGTTCGAAAATTGGATTTTTGGACGATTTTCAGGAATATACGCCGTGGATATGTAAAGATACTAGGAAATAATTCTGATAAATGGACGGAGATCTTATTTTTGAGAATTTGGATATGAATAAGAGTTTATTTCTTTCGACTGGGGACTAAGTAGCATGATCTGGGATAACCTGATGGAGTAGCCTTGCTACAGAGTCATCAACCTGGAACAAGGAGCGGGCTCTTAATTAATTTAGATTAGGATTAGAGGTAATCAGTTAGTCATAGTAGTCGTTTATTTGGTCGCCTGTAGTGTTGCTTTAACAACGCATCCATAGTTTATTATGGTGTTAGTAGATAGAGACTTCCTCTATGCATTTCTTTTGTATATTTTTTGTCTTGTTTGATGTATAAAGTTAATAAAGAAATGTATGTTACTAACAAAAAAAATTGAAAAAAAAAGATAATTACTAAAAAGGCATGTTTTAACTAAAATCAGAAATTTGTTGATTTATTATTTTTCGGGTTATATTTTTTCCGATGCATTGACTTGTGTTATAATTATTTTCATAATCAAATCGTAATGTTGGACAAGAAATAATGAAACAATTTAACAAGATTTAATTTCTCGACACAGATTAGTGTAACGGAAAAAACAATGGCCCTAAATATTTATTTTTATTGTAAATTTCTTCTTTGTTAAAATAGGACCTCGAAATACATATACAGAGGTAAGGTGGCGGCCAAAAAAATTTACTATTAGTTGTACGCGTTTTTTCAGGGCCGGAATTATGATAATTTCGGTCAGTATCCAAAAAATGTAATAGGTTTCCACCAGGAATTATCTATATAAGGAAATATTTCATTATTTTTTTTACGCAAACTTGAACATGACCTTTTTATGTATATTTCGGGGTCCTGTTAAAAAGTAACACATTCATGATGTATTGAATAAAAAAAATTATGTCTAAAAATCCGTCTAAAAAAAAGAAAAAATCTTTTCTCAATAAAATTATTTTTTAAAATAACAAATGGAAGCTAAATCAAATATCTCAGATAAAGATACTGATATTGTAAACACTAAAAATTGTTCATATTGCAATAAATGTTTTACTGAAAAATGTAAAAATTGTATTATTAATTCTTTAGTAAAACTAGCAGGAAATAATGATAAAGTAGCAATGTTTAATTTAGCACTACGTTATGAAATTGGAGAAGAAACAGAAAAGAATTTAGAAAAAGCCTTTTATTGGTATCAAAAAGCAGCAGGAAATGGCGATGAAGAAGCAATGTTTAATTTTGCTACATATTATGAAAATGATGAAGGAACAGAAAAGAGTTTAGAAAAAGCCTTTTATTGGTATCAAAAAGAAGCAGAAAATGGTATTATAGAAGCAATGTTTAATTTAGCAATAGTTATGGAAATGGAGAAGCAATAGAAAAGAATAGAAAGAGCCTTTTATTGGTATCAAAAAGTGGCAGAAAATGGGATTATATAAGCAATGTTTAGTGTTATGAAAATGGAAATGGAACAGAAAAAAAATTAGAAAAAGCTTTTCATTGGTACCAAAAATCAGCAGAAAATGGTAATGAAAATGCAATAAATAATTTAGCCATATATTATGAAAATGGAGAAGGAACAGAAATAAATTTAGAAAAAGCCTTTTATTGGCATCAAAAGGTAACAAAGTAAGTTTTAAAATTGAAGTTGAATTATGTAATGAATGCAAACAACCATATGTTGATTACCAGTGGTGCCAGCAATGTAATACTAAACGATTTTAACAAAATTTTTCAAAGTGGACTAGTAAAAATGAATTTATTGATAAATTTATTCAAAAAGCACAACTTAAATGCCAAAATAGTTATGAAATTTTATAGTGGATACCATATAATAAATTATCAAGTATTAAATTTTATGATAAAGGGGGATTTAGTGAAATTCATAAAGCTATTTAGTCAGATGGACCTATTTATAATTGGAATTTTGACAAACAACAATGGAATAAATGTAATTTTCAAACATATTATGAGGTCATTCTTAAAACACTTAATAACTCATCAAGTTTAAATGGTAAATTTTTGGATGAGGTATAGTATTTTTATTCAATAGCAAATTTCACTTCCTTTTGTAAATATTTAATAATTTTTTTATTATTTTTATATAGTGGAAATATTGTTATAATTGTCAGAAAAAATCATTTTCAAAATTTTTCAATTCTTTGGATTTACCCAAGATCCAAATAATTTAAATTACATTATAATAATGAGTTATGCAAAAAAAGGAAGTTTGAGAAAATGTTTATCAGATATAATTAAATTTAGGTGGCAAGACAAGTTACAATTATTGAAAAAAATTATATTAGGACTTAAAGTAATTCATGAATCAAATTTAACTCATGGTGATTTTCATGATGGTAATATTTTAATGTCAGATAATTACAATGAGTTATTTATTATTGATTTAGGATTATGTAAACCTATAAATGATGTACAAGATTCTGATGATAAAATTAATGAAATTTATGGAGTTTTACCTTATATGGCACCTGAAATATTAAGAAAAAAACCCTATACACCAGCAAGTGATATTTATAGTTTCTCAATGATAATGTGGGAATTTACATCAGGTATTCCTCCATTTAAGGATGAAGCACATGATTATCACCTCATCTTGAATGTTTGTGAAGGGAAACGTCCTGAAATTATAAAAAATACTCCAAAATGTTATATAGATTTAATGAAAAAATGTTGGGATTCAAATCCTTCCAATAGACCAACCATATTAATGCTTGAAAATATTATATCTGAATAGATTAAATGTATTGGTGAATATTATAGAATAGACAGTGATGGAATTATAACTATGAAGTACCTAATATTGTTAATCAATTAAAAAATGATATGTTGGAATTTGTGAAAGCAAACAGCCAAGCTTTAGTACAAGAACAAACAAATGCTACTATTATACAATCGCATACACAAGCATATTACACAAGTTGTAAACTTACTGAAATTTTTGTTCAAGAAAATTCTGAATGTTTGAAATGTTTAATTATTAGTAATTAATAATTCCATTATTTGTTTGTTGGATTATTTATCAATTATATAGATGCACTTTTATAGTTTTTACAATAAAATTATTAGAAAATGCAAGTATGATAATTATTGAAATAATGTTTATTTATATTTTTATTTATATTTTCATTTGCAATTTGTTTAGCAAATTTAAGTTTAATATTCAAATCCATAACTTCAAAAATTTACTTAATAGTAATTATCTCCTTATAAATTATAATAGCAACTGAACACCTAAAATATTATAATAAAATTCATTTATTGAAGTTGTATTATCAATGTTTAGTCTTTCTGAGATTATTACTTCTATTCCCTTTCTAATAATTGATATTATTTTATATTGTAGAAAAAGAGGTTGATAGTAGATCAGTAATGAAATAATAGTTATAGATCAAAGATTCTTATGTAATTTTTAAATTCCTAAAATAAATTAAATACCATATAATTATGATTGCTTTAATAACATAGCATTTTTATACAATTATTAAATACTTAAAAGTTCTAATTTTATATTGTTTAAGTATAAGCAATATCGAACTTATTAGATATTGGTCCGTAATTACTATAATTCAAATGATCTTATTTTTTGTAAAGTAAAAATTGCTAGCAACAATTAATTTTTCTAAGAATGCTGACAACATAAAAAAATGAGATATGTTATAAATTATAATGTCAATAATCGTATAATAAATTTGTGATTCTGAGTTTTATCTTAAGAGAAACTAAAATACTGAATTAACTTTATACATTTAACAAGCTTTAAAGGTAGGGCAACCTTTTGACCGAACTGGAAAAGATATCATTGGACCTTAATCAATACATCGCGGTGGCCACGAAATACTGACGAAATGGTTGAAAATGCCTTATCTGACGCTAAAGCAACTTTCGTAGTATCATTAATTCTTAAAAAACATGAAATTTTAATTTTTATAGGTAAATAAACTGTATTTTACAAATTTTGATGTATGGTTAGAATTCAATAATATTTATTTCTATGTTTATTCCAAACTGCCAATTGGCCACAAATGAGGTTTAGAAATAAATTTTCTTATTTATTACATACTTTTGCTTCGCCACTATTAAATTTTTACTGCGCCACTTGCGAAACACCCAAACAAGTTTTTCATTTAGTTTAATGTAACGTTACGATCGATTTCAAAACTAACCTTTTAAAGTATAAAAAGTAGTATAAATTATTGAACGCCCATACTTCGTTGCAATTTTTCTATCTAAAATATTTGATGCATTAAAATGAGTACAAATGAAATTTATACCTCAATAGATATAAAATTTAACTTGGTGAACACCAAGCATAAATATTGTTCTTACTGCAATCATTTATTCATTGAAAAATTATGGTGTAAGAAATGTGACCCATACAATACAAGTGAAGGATGGACAAGTGGAAATCCCGATATTGATAAATTCATCAAAGATACGATGTACAAAAGAAAATACGGGTCATGGCTTGAATGGATACCATTTGATAGGTTTACAAATATTAAACAAATTGGCAAGGGTAGATTTTCCAAAGTTTATTCTGCAACATGGATAGATGGTAAAGCAAACTATAAATATGAATATGGAAATTGGAAAAAGTTAGATCATAAACCAACTAAAGTTGCCTTGAAAAGATTAAATGGTTCGCATGAAATGTCATCTGAATATTTAAATAAGGTATTCTATATTTATATTTTAAAATTACAAGTGTTTTTTTTTATTAATTCACCTAAAATTTATTTAGCTTAAAGTACACTGGGATGTTTGTTTAGAAGAAAATTATTGTCTGGGATTTTATGGATTGACTAAAGATCCAGTAACTAAAGAATTTATGATGGTTATTGAGTTTGCGAGTAGAGGAAGTTTGAGAAGTATTCTTTTGAACGAATTTAACAAAATTTTGTGGGGTGGTAAAATTAGAATTTTAGGTCATTTAATTTTAGGGCTTAATAATTTACACAAATTAGGATATTTCCATGAAAATCTTCATAGCGGAAATGTTTTAATCTGTAATAACAGTTGTTATGGTTATAATGGCTATATTTCAGATTTTGGTTTAACTGGACCAGCAAACAAACAAAAATCGGATAATAAAATATATGGTGTATTACCGTACATTGCTCCTGAAATTTTTTATGGGAATCCATATACATTATCTTCCGATATTTATAGTTTTGGTGTAATTATGGCCGAATTGTCATCTGGAAAACCACCTTTTACGATAGAAAATATGATTTAAATTTGGTAATAGATATGTGTAATGGGCTCAGGCCAGAATTTGGAAAAGGAACTCCTGAATTTTATAAGAAATTAGCTCATAGTTGTATGAATCCTAATCCGAGACAAAGACCAAAAGCAGATGAATTAAATAAGATACTAATATTTTGGTATCATTCTATTAATAGTCAAATTTTTGGTTATAGAGGTAAGGAAGTTGAATATATATTTAAAGAAGCTGATACGGAAATACCAAATATTCCAATTTCACATGGAAAGAATTTCTTTGCTATATATACTGGCCAAATATTTTCATTTAATGATTTACCGAAAACTATTAATTCGTCTAATGTTGCTTCATATTTTGAAGAAAATATGAATAATAAAGGTAGTGTATTTAGAATATGACGCCTAAGGAGAATTATTTTTTTATAGATAAAATAATTACTGATCTTTTTTTTTTAGTGTATTGCAAAGATACATCAAATAAACATGAAGTTTGTCTTTATTGTAATAAGACAATTACTGAAGAATTATGGTGTAATGAATGTGATCCTCATTATATGATTGATGGATGGACTAGTGAAGTTTTCGATGTTGATAAGTTTATAAAAGATACAATGTATAATGCAAGAAATTACAATTATTGTTTCCTTGAATGGGTACCATTCGAGAGGTTTATAAATATAAAACAAATTGGCGAGGGTGGGTTTTCCAAAGTATATTCAGCAACATGGATAGATGATAAATCAGGATTGAGACCTACAAAAGTTGCTTTGAAAAAGTTAAGTGGATCACAAAATATATCAATCGAATATCTGAATGAGGTAATATATATTTATTTATACAAATATGTATTTTATTTGTAATCTATAATTAAAATATTTATATATATTACAGCTTAAGATATATTGGGATATTTGTTCAAACCATAAATCTTATTTAACATTCTATGGAATGACTAAGGACCCGGAAACTAGGGAATTTATGATAATTATGGAATTTGCGAATAAAGGAAATTTGAGAAATACTTTACATAATTTTAAAAATTTCTTGTGGAAGGATAAAATTTACTGGCTACTAAATATAGCAATTGACCTTGAAAATATGCATGGATTAGGATACCTTCATAAAGATTTGCATAGTGGAAATATATTACAAAAAGATAAATCATCATATATTTCAGACTTTGGGTTATCTGGTCCAGCAAATGAACAAAAATTAAATGATAAAGTATATGGTGTATTACCATATATTGCACCAGAAGTTTTGAACAATGAACCGTACACACCATCATCTGATATTTATAGTTTTGGTGTAATTATGGCTGAGTTGTCATCTGGAAAACCACCTTTTTATGATAAAAAACATAATTATAATTTAGCATTAGATATATGTAATGGACTCAGGCCAGAATTTGGAAAGAGAACTCCTGTAATTTACAGAAAATTGGCTTATAAATGTATGGATGCTAATCCAAAACATAGACCAAAAGTAGATGAATTAAGGAAAATATTATCATATTGGTATGACTTGATGAGTGATTATGATCATAGTGGAAAAGAAATTAAAGCTATATTTGAAGAAGCTGATAAAGAGATTCCAAACATTTCAACATTATATGAGAAAGATCCTGATGCTATATACACTAGCCGACCATTTACATTTAGCAATTTACCAAAACCTGTTAATTCCTTTATTATTATTCAAGAAGAAAAAAATGAAGGTATTTAAACTTACTCATTAAATATTGATTAATTTATATTAACTTTCATTATTATTTTAGTTGGTCATCAAGATTCACAATTACTTGATTTGGATGTTAAGAGGTTATGTAACTACAATATATATATATTTATATTTTTTATAATTTTTGAGAATAATGATATTAACTTTATATTTATCTATTTAAATAATAGATTTTGGTGATGAAATAGCCAGTTTAATAATTCTGCAGGTTTATTATTTTTTTAACTTTTATACAATATTTTCATTTTTTCTTCCAAAGATTGGATCTCACTTTTAAAACCCAATTATTTTATATTTGTATATACTTTTAAATAAATTATTTATTTTCTTATTTCGTACGTAATAAATGCGTTAAATTGAAGATTTTATTAAATTAAAAATTCACAGAGAATTGTTTTTTCTTATAAAAGGTAATAATTGTGTATGCATATTTATACGTATGATGTATATTGGAAAATTTAACCTTGAACTGTCTTTAAATTGATTTATTGTACTTAATTTATAGCAAGAATTTGGCTTTCTTTAATTAAGAAAACCTAATCATCGAATTTTTAGAAATCATATAATCAGCATTTTAATTCAAAAGTTTCTATCAATATTTCGAAATATATAGCAATATGTCTTTTAAAGTAATTTTGTGCTCTAAAGCTAAGTTTCTTAAAGATCTTGCAGCTTTCTTAATTCTGCATTTAATGTATATATGCAGGCTGCAAATGTTATTGCAGTAATTTATTTTTTCCACATAACAAATTTTCTTCAAAAGATCTTCAAAACCTAATATTTTAAAATTTATCAATTGATTTATTTTCTGTTAAATCGCGTGATTGACTTTCATACTGTAAATATTGTATTTGATCTTGATCGAACATCAGGGAACTTTTTTGTAAGTAAAAAAGAAACATATCTGCATTATGATTAAAGTTTGCGTTACGTTATTAAATCGTAATAAAGAATTTCTCTTCAAATTTAGTGACACATATACCGGTCTAAATTTAGATAAACAATTATAATTTGTTTTCAAGTTCTTGATATATTTTCATATGTTTTACTTTATTGCTATTGATATTACTGTTGGAAGTATTCAAAAATTTTGGGCAGATTTTATTCATCATAACTTAACATTATATAATTCTGGTTATTTTATTCAAAGTATATCTCAATTTAGCCCTAATCTTAAATCAATTAATAAAAGGAATATATACTTATAAAGGTAAATAAATTCCTACCTTATTTGCTGATGTTATTTAGAGTTGCTTCGAGAACTTTATATAAAATTGAAGACAATAGAAAATAAATTACATAATTAGTCAAAATTACAAAATTGGATTGTCATTAGAAGGATCTAAAAACGTTGTATTTATATTCATGATTATGTTTATATTTTATTATATATGTTGTTCCTCGGGTGTCGCTTTATATCGGTTGATAACTGACGCGCGTCATCTGTATCGCACAATAAGTTTTCTATGGTAAACACTTTTTTTATTAATGAATTCTGTAAGTAAACTTATGCATTAAAATAAATTATACATATTATCAATTGTTTAATTTACTTGAAATTATTTGTAATTTCTAAATAATTTTAAATGGTGTTTTCATGAGCTTGAGTCTAACTTTTAGGATTACATATTTTTTTGATGTGATAAATTTATTTATAATAACAATTTATTAAGTCCGGAGTTAATACCTTAATGTTATATACGCAGGTCAGGTATCAATCTACATCTGACGTACGTAAGATACCAACTGACGCCTGAGGCAACAACATATAATGAACTCAGATTTGCATAATATCAGAAATCGGAATCATCACTCCGAAAATTGATATAATTTACCCAGTTCGGGATAATAAAATTCGTTGTCTTCCCTTTCACCCTTTCACTTTCAATTACAATATGTCAAATTCAAAAATATTTTCAGGAGATTTACCCGAATTAACATATGAAATTATAAAATATTTTCTGGATGATGTTTCAACTTTACATTCATGCATTTTGGTTAGCAGATTATTGTGTCGTTTAGCGATTCCATTATTATGGGAAAATTCATTTTCATTCCGTACCGGAAACTATAATTTTATTGGAATTTACTTGGATAATTTAAATTATGGTTTGAAATCCAAATTAGATGAATACAAAATTGATAATTACTCATTACCTTCGAATATAAATTAGGTTTTTAAAATATTTAAATATATTTGACATTGCTTCTTGTGTTGATATGTGGTTTGAAGCTGCTGTCAGAACATCAAATCGAGAAATAGATATTTTTTGAAAGAATTTAAGTAGTTATTCAATATCTGATTTTAAAGAATTGATTAATATGTCACTATTTAAAACATTTATTGAAAATGAAGTAAATTTACATACTCTTGATATTGAGATCTCAAGTGCATAATATTATAATAATAAATAATTTTCTTGAGTTAATTTTACAAAATACAAATTCTATTCACAATATTAGAAATTTAAATCTTTATTTTGATAGTCCATCTGATTTTATATCATATCACAACAATATTAATAATGATAAATATAAGTTAGTCAAAGATCGTATATTACAAGTAATTAATTTACATCAAAATCTCAAAAAGCTTTTAATAAGTTATGATAAATTTCCTTTATATCAATCATTATTATCATCAAAAGTTTCTAATTGTTCAAATACCTTAAATACAATTATATTTTATCATGTTGATTTTAAAGATATAATCAATTTAGATAAGATAATTGAACAATTAAATGTTTTGGAATCAGTTCATATCATTTATTGTTATTCTTTAAATAGTGGCTTTACTCAACAAATTCTTAATTTAACTAAACCATTTAAATTAAAATCTTTATTCGTAAATCAGGCATCACAAATTGAATCATTACAATTATTATTGCAAAAATATGGTGACTATTTAGAATATTTTAGAGTTAATAATTGGGATTGTTCATTAAAACAGCACTCATTAGAATTAATTACAAAATATTGTAAAAACATCAAATTTCTCGATTTTCATGAATTTGAAATCCATCATTTTATTTATCTAGTTGAAATTATTAGACAAAATCTTAATTATCTTTCAATCAATACGTGGGAAATTCATCCTTTATCATATGGGATCTTTGCAATAGAAAGGGAGGAAACTGCTAGAAAAAAAATTTTTAATATTAAATCTGAACTTTTTATAACTAATAGAACATATTTAGCATATAAATATTAATTTAATTTTTTCTGGTAGTTTCCTCCCTTTCTATTGCAAAGACCCATATTGTAGTTCCGCCTTATTACAAACTTTAGGCCAAATTCTCCCTCCTAAACTTGAATACTTAAGTTTGACTCTTAGTATTAAAGAAAACGATTTTAGAGTATTCTTAGAAAATTCTCGAAATACTTTTATTAACAAATTGAAAATAACGAAAACAATAGTGATGATATTTTACATTGTATAAAGAAATATATTATGAAGGAGAAAAGAGTCAAATATATAGCTGTTAATAATTTTAAAAGGATTGATTTGTTTTGTTTGAAAGACGAAGTCATGAAGTGGAGGAATTTAAATTATATAATGTTAAAGTTCTAAATTTTAATGATTCATCTTTAGCCTTTGAGATTTATGCTAATTTGTTAAAGAAAATTGATTATTATAAAGATGAATGTCATATATATTATTTTTATTACAATTAAATAATTAAAGTTGTTTTATAAATTTACTTGTTCCAAAAGTATATGATTTACTTTTTATTATTGAGATTTATTTAGAAACTTTTGTTTTTTTTTATTCATGAAAATTATTTAAATTTGAAATCCGTTTTTTTAGGAAATGTACCAAAATATGAAATAAATAAATAGCAAAGCACATTTTATGATTATAACTAGCATTATATTACAAGAATTTCTCATTCGTTAAACATTTGATTAAAGAAATATAAAATCTGATCATAGCCAAATGTGTTTCTTGTGTTTCACAAAGAAATACTATTTGAATTACACCTTTGAAAATGTATTTTTTTGATTTTTTCCATACAACTTGCAAATTCTTCTTATCAATTTATAAAGCAGTTAATCGAAGCTTTGATCCTTTAAGACCTGTATTTATGTTTGAATACTTGGTCGACTATTTCATGAAGAGCATGTTGGTCCTTCTGTAATTTCAATTTTCTTCATGCTTGGATTTCACGGGCTTTTTTAACTGATAAACACTTCTTGAAATTGGAGGCATTTCAAAGAATCCTAAATTATTAAAATTCAATAAAAATTAGGATTCAGAACAACTTAAGGACTAAATTAGTATATTATAACGTAAAAAATAATGTTTCTCTTTTTTGAATAATTCTAAAGAAAAAACTTTTTTTCTAAAGAGCTGTACTTAAAAATCTTTTCTTTAGTAATATTTAATTATTTTTGTAATGGAAATTTTTTTGTTTTAGAAAAAAGCAAAAAGAAGCAATTATTTTGAATATTTTTGCATACTTTGGAAAAATAATAATAAGAAGAATTTATGTTATAAAGGTTTGAAAAAAGTTAAATTTAGTAAAGGACTTTTTATAAAAGAATCTATTTTAATTATAACAGTTAAGCTTTCAATAATAAATTTCATATGCGACTATAAATATATTTGATTTAACCAGGGTCACCAGCTAGATTTTGCCTAATTATAACTTTTATTCGTAAAATTTTCATAATCTATGAAACAAGAATTTATGAAACAACAAGAATAAATACACTAATTATAATTTCTTCTATTGTGGTTCCTCAAAGATAATCTAATCTAATAATCATAAATATGGAATATACCGTAATTTTTAAACAATGCAAAAATGATGCTTGTAAGCCCCTCTTAATCCACCAATCTAAATAAAAAAATAAGAGGGACATAAAAAAGGAGATTGTGCATCTACTGCAACACCTTACATACATGAAAAAAATCCTAAAAAACATTAAAATGCAAGAAACGAATTCACTGTTACAACTATTATAAAGGGATTCGCCATTCTAGAACAACACATAGACGTCATAAACTATAAAATAAATAAATGTGTTTTACAACAAATTCATAATTTATCAGCCATAAAGCTTATTATAACGAAAATTACGTATAATAAATATTTGATTAAAAATAAGTATAATTTTGGTTTTCTAAAATGAACAGACAAATATACTGTACTTATTTAAAATCTAGGAAACGTAAAGATATAACTAAAATTTGCAATCATTGGATGACATTACGTGATGAGACAGAGAAATTCATGTGAGCGATCATTTTTCATATCAGAAAAAAAATGCAAATATTATCACTAATTAAAATATACACTTTACGTTTATTAATAATCACATGTTGCCAAAGGTACTCTGAAAACTTCTAAAAACATTGATAACTAGATTTGATAATTTCAATGAAAAACAATTAAAATGTGTGTATATCATAATATTGAGATAATGCGTAAACACTTAGAGTACATTGCATAAAGAATTTACTTACATTATATGAATAGATTAAGAAACATTACCAATTTGTGAAATTATTCCGAATAGTAAGATACTAGCTAAGCAAATGTGTAGATACATAAGTACCAGGGTAAGAATAGGATACCAAAGTTCGATGTCCAAGATATAAAATTGGAGTATATTTAAGAAGATTATTATAGCGATTAAGAGCCACTAAAATAAGTAAGAAAAAATATATTAATATATTGATTTTATTATTTTTTAAGCTAAAGTAACCACTTACTACTACTGCATTCAAAGGAATGGTTTCATCCATGTTGTATTTATAATTTTTATTTAACAATTTAGAAAAAAATATTGTAAGCTGAGAAAGTACAGTATTTAAGGAAAAAAAAACCTATATAGGTATCAAATTATAATAATTATGTAATTATTACAGATCAAAGCTTATGATGTATTAAATAAATTGTCATATCTTGAATAATACCGTATATTGCGGCATTTAAGCACTCCTTATTTTGCAATTAATGCTAGCCAAGATCATCATAATTCTGGCCAAGGTGCTTATTTTCAGGGTGCTAACTAACCGCAAAATATGGTATCAGTTGTTATCAAATAAATCGGTTTAATACATCATGAATCAAACATAGAACGTAAAGAATTTTTTCATAAAAATTTTATTCTAGAAATAGAGGAACTAAATTGCAAATTGTTTAAAGTGTTAAAATCTATAGTAGGATCAAAAAGCATTAAGAATTGGAAAGATTTCTTGAGAGAGACCGGAAATTAATAATTTCAAAACAATTAAACAATGTTATTGGATTAAAAAGTTTAGAGTTTCTAATGATTCATAGTGAATAATAAAACATCATTATTATAACGCGTTAAGCGTACATTGGAAAAGATGATTCACTTGAAATCATCAAAAAAATTAATAACTCTTAAAGTTTTTAAATATTTGTTAAGCGTGAGATAGAACCAACGTTAAGCAAATGCTCTGATTAATAATTTGAGAATGCACTAAAATCTAATGTCACATAAGCAACCGTCCACTGCGTAAGAAGGGAAAATGCAAAAAGGCTATCCTATATGGCAGTGATAACAAATGACCAGGTCATTTGACCAAATGACAAATGACCCCCGAATGACCTTTGAATGATCTAGTCATTTGATGTCATTTGTCATTTGGGTCATTTTAGTATAAATTAGGTCAAACCTGTGATGCCGGCCAGAATTACAAATTATAAAATCACGTGATATGTTTCGCCTAACGAAAAATTGAAATTGTGTAAATAATTTTGGCCAAAATTATTGGTCACATGATTTAATTTTCAAATGACTAAGTCATTTTGTCGAAATGACCCAAATGACACATGGCTAATGACCTAAGTCATTTGATATCATTGGGTCACTTGGCATCACTGCTACATGGGATAACTACACTTTTGAAAGAAAAAGATAGAAATTTAATTCCTGCTGTTTAATTTTGTCAAAATGACCGGACATGTGTCATTCATGTCATTTTAGTCAAAGAAATTGTCATGTGATTTCGAATTTTTTACCTAATATTGATCCATTTCTTATCCAAATACGTCAAAAATGATATCCAAAACTCTTCTTGTCATCAACTTGCAGAGCAGTCAAAGTTACATCTACTCGATATATACTATATTAAGTAATTCTTTGCTGTAGTATTCCAATCCATTAAACCGTTATCTGCCAGGTTACGGGTATCCATCAAAAAATTCAGATTTTTCGGGTAACGGATAAAATTGGATTGGATTTTTCAGATAATTGAATAATGGATCATTCAGATGTTATTAGCAATATTATTACATAAATCTGTTTTTATCTGTATCAATCTGAGGATATCCGTCATCCGTTATCTGATCTGATCATCGTCCATCATCCAAAAAATCCACCAGATTCGGGATATTTGACAGATATTCAAAGGATAAGCCTTTGCTGTGCCGCAATGATTGTGATCAACATAGATTTGTGAAAATTTTTGATACCGTACATGGTGGCTCTGCATTTTGCATAAATATTATCGCCTAGTATATACTACCATTAATAAAGGTGATAACATTATTTTTTTAGGAAGAATTTTGATATAATGGCTCAAAGTAATAATAATAAAGGTAAAAAGCATAGTAGCATGAATATTTAATACAAATTAGAATTAATCTAAAATTTTTAAAACAAATTTACAATATAATAAACTAGTTTTCTGAAGCAATTTGAAGGTAGTAGCACTGAAGAATCTTAGGAAAGTAGCACTGAAGAACTTGAAGGAAGTAGCAACAAAGAATTTGATGGAAGTAGCATCAAGGAATTTGAAGGTAAATATAATACCCAAAATTATTGAAATATTAAAATATTTAATTATTAAGAAAATTATTTATAAATAATTTAAATATTATTGTACTTTTGATATTCACAGTTGTATTCTTATATAAAAATTGGTTTAAATAACTTAGCTCATAAGTTAATAGGTTATCTTACAATAATTAGCTATAGAATAAAAATGGAATTACTGATTTTGTTATGTTCTATCTATATTACTAAAAAACTCATTTAACAATTAATTGTACTATAGTTAGTAAGTTATTAGTTACTTATTTTTTAATGTATTTGCATAATATTCAAATAACTAAATTCTTTGTTTAAATAACTATTTATTAATTAATTATTATAGAAAGTAAGTTATAATATTTGATAGTTATTAAAAATTTACATAATGTATCAATTCAAAATAATTATATTCTTTATTCAAATGATTTAGAATGTAAGTGATATATTTAATTTGTATTTAATTACAGTACATACATTCATAGTGATATTTACATTTAATTAATTATAATAATACTACAGGGTGTAAGTTATGCATTATCTATATCTATATTTCTTGTCATTTATATAATTTAAACCAACTAAATTCTTCATTTGAAATTAATATAGTTGGTAAGTTATTATCTATCTAATCCTATTATTGTAATATTACCATATATCTTAAACTGAATAAATTTTTCATTTGAGAATAATTTAACAATATAGGGAGTAAGTTATTTATTTAATCCTATTATACATATTTATATAATATTTACGTATAAATTAAACTAACCAAAATTTTTATTTGAAAATTATTTAATAATATAGTTAGTAAGTTATTTATTTAATTCTATTATTACATATTTATATAATATTTACATATAATTTAAACTAACCAAATTTTTATTTGAAATTTTTTTATAATATAGGGAGTAAGTTCTATTATTACATATTTATAATATTTACATATGATTTAAACTAACCAAATTTTTTAATTTGAAAATCATTCAATAATATAGGGAGTAAGTTATTTATTTAATTCTATTATTACTTATTTACATAATATTATAATATTATGTATAATTTAAACTAACCAATTTTTTTTTGAAAATTATTTAATAAATAGATGGTAAGTTATTTATTTAATTCTATTATTACATATTTATAAAATATTTATGTATAATTTAAATTAACATGACATGTTAACAAAAGAAATTAAATCTGTATAAGATCAAAAATTGAATCTTGAAAATTTTAAAAATTAATAACAGATAATTACTAATGAATTCTAAATCAAAATTTTTATTTTTATTTTTATTTTTATTATTTTTATATTTAACTTTATTGGTATCACAGCATCTAAAAGTCACCAATTATTTTGCCATACAGATCATACAGCATGTTAATAAAGTATCTACACTAAAATAACAAACATTCAAATAAAATCACAAAAAAAACTTCGAAGTAAAACCCCAATGAACCCCAAAAAAAACCTAAAAAAAAAGAATAAATCGTTAGTACTCATGTCTCTGCCTAAAAACTAAGTTTAGATATTATCCTCAAGGGATGTTAGGAAACCAATTTTGAAAACTGAACGATCTATCCAAAAATTTAAACTACAAACAATTCAAAGCATGTATAGCAATAGCTGACTAACTACATATTTTGTTGGAAACTTTTTAATTATTTACTATCGCCTTTAAAACCTTCAATACCCCATTTCTTTTGGTAAGTCTTCTCCTTAGGACTTTTCTGTGATTCCGATTCTTCATGTCTGTCTCACGGTTTTCATCCTTCACCCTTGACTCAAAATCCAAGTTCAGTGCAGTAAACTTTTTTACCAAATCACATTCTTCAGCCTTTTTGATTTGGAGTTCATCTGCCTGAACAGGCAAATCCATCCGCTCCTGATATGTAAGTACAGGATCAGATGACCCTGCCTTAGCGTTAGTCCTAAGTTCATTACTCACTTTCTCAATCTTGTACCATTCCACCATTCTCTGTACGTCCTTAAACATACCCTTTAATTTCTTCAACTTAGATGAACACAACATCATTCGTTCGAACGGCAATGCATTAACCGGGGTGAGTAAGGAAAATAACCCTTGTTCCCATTTTTCTCATCCTCCCAGTATTGATTTATTACATTGACGACCTCCTCCACTGGAACATTAGCTCCCCTCATATAGGCGGATTTGTTTCACGTGATAATTATTTTATTGCCTCATTGGCCCATTTGCGTAATATTAAATTGATCAGTAAACACAAGATTTCACATCAGGTGAGTTGTAGATCAATTAAAATAATTTTTTTTTAAACTTGTTCAACGTTAAAATAAAAATATTTTAAAAGAACTCTCAGTTTAAACCCATCCGACATAGTCAAAATCTCATCCGACTTAAGGTATGTCAGTTTGCAAGTTGTATGAATAGATTTTGTCAGAGATTTTTTTTTATTCTTTTGGCTAGTTTTCTATTTCCTTTTTTTTTTCTTTTTTTGTCTTTAGATCTAAGGATTTTTTAAAAATATTTTGTTATAAATTCTCCTTTTCTTTCTTTTATAGGCTTTTATGAGAAGAATTATTGTAAAAATATTTTAGTAGTATATTTTTGAGAGAAGTTTGGATGGCTATTTTTAATTTCTTTATTTTTTTTGTGGAGCGTTCAAAATTTTTTATTTTTCTTATTAAACTTTAAATTTAAAGTATTATATTGTAATAGATTAATCTTATAATTTAAAAATCAATTTTTAAGCTTTAAATCTTGTACACCTGTATCATTTAAAATTAGAAACTTAATTAAAAAGAAAGTGATGGTAAAAAAGCGTAAAAAAGCATCTTATTTAGAGTGGCTTAGCATTGTCATATGATGTTTACATAATAATTTGGCCAAAATTATGATAATTCTGGCCATAAATTAAAATCGTATCAAATTTGAATTTTTTTTTCACAGTTCTTTATGGATATCGTGCAGCACATTCTTGACTTTGCTGCGCCTACATAATATAAAAATTCAACATATTTAGGTGATGAAACAAACCCGCTGATATGTTTACTTCCTGGCACGAAAACAGGCACCAGAGGATCCACCCCTTTCCTTGCTTTATTAACAAAATCAACTACTGCTTCTTCTGAAATATCCGTTGACACCATTTTGTCAGTTCTAGACGTTCCCTGATAATTACTCAAACTCTCAAGCTCTGAATAAATTCTTTGTGGTGGCGTATTTAAAACCTTACTATCAAATATCAATCAACTTCACAACCTTAGGCGAAACAGTAAGTTCTGGTATCTCCCTTCTCAACACAAGATGCTGTATTAGACGACAAAACTTTTGTGGCGCAGCTTCATTCCTAAAAGGTTTTTTGAACTGCCTAAAATACCACATAATGCCCTGTTTAAGACCATCTTTGATAACCTTTTGCATTCCATTTTCGTTCACTAAATAAATCAATAACTTCCAATTTTGCGTTATTTTAGAACTTTAATGCTGGCTATCACGTGACTATTCTTAATTCCCTTTAAAAATTCATATTCTTTAGCCTTACACTCTGCCATCTCTTTTTGACTCAAATCTCTCGTGAGTTGCCATTTATCTCTATTAATTCGATCCTTGATTGTAGATTTACCGTCATACCATCTTAAAAAATGTTTGTTAATACTAATGCCGAAAGAACCCTTATCGAAAGAATCAGCAAACTTTTGTTCCAATAAAATAAGTGCTCTAATAGATGAGTATTTATATTGCTTTTTGACTTATACGTGATAAACTTTTCCTATCTTCGACAATTCCTGAATGACATTACTTTCCTTCCAATAAGCCGGTATATCATAAAAAAATAAGTCACATGCATTTTTTTGTTTGACTCCTCCTGATCGTCAACCAAAATAGGAATTTCAGTGATCACTGAATTAACTTTTTTCTTCTGTGATCAACCTGATTTTTTACCTATTTTAGCCAATTTCTGTAACTCATCCAGTTTTTTCCCAACTTATTCTGTACCTCTTCACTATGATGTATCTTTGACTGAAATTGAGATATTATTCATTCCTTTGATCTTATCTCAATGATACTATCTTTCCATTCTCACGTGACTTATTCTGCGCTTCTCTCATGGTACTTCAAAGTTTTCCAGCTTTCACAGCAAGAGGCTTCATACTATCAATATATATTTTATGAGTAACTTCAACGCTACTCTCCAATAATAACATTATAACCTCAGGGGCTAAATCCATTTGATGGCCCAAGTGGTTGAAAACCCTCCTGCTATTCTCCGTTTGTTGAAGCATACGCTTGACATTCTGTTTAAAAATATTTTTTTGTTTTGACCCTATTTTATGAAAATTTTTTGTCAAAAACTTAGAAATGTCTGTGTAAAAAGTATTGACAAACTCTCTTGGTGACAAATATGACTCCATACTAAGAAGCAATAATTTTTGTATATGATATTTGTGCGTTTATCCGCTATTTTTTCTGTAAAATTTTTGGTACAGCTGATCAGTGGAAAGAGTCCCCCCAATTCTCATTTTTATTTTTTTTTTACAATTGAAAATATAAAATAAATTATTATTTTTTTCAGATTATTAAACTATAAAACATTTTTTAAAAACATTTCTTTTTTCAAAATCTTGAGATGGATGGAATTGATAAATTTGTCCAATTTTTGGTATCAACCTAAAATTTCAACAAAACTTGATATTTTCTAATGATCAATATAGAATTTTGAATATACTTATGAATACTTGGAGAAAACAAGAATTTTCTAAATATTCTTAATTCTTTTTAACTGACTCAAAAGGTGCTGGTAAATTATTTATGATAAACCAGCTTGTAACTTCTTTAACTAATCAAAATAAAAAAATATTTATTAAAGGCACCCATTGGTAGTGTTGGAAAGTTTGTCCAAAACCCTTAGTTTTGGACAGGTTTTGGACAGCTTTAATATGTCCAAAACTTGTTGAAAATCTTTACCAAATCCTAAAAATCTGTTCAAAACCAAACACTGCCACTGGTATTGTAGCAAATAATATTAATGGTTAAACTATACATGCAGTAGTATTATAATAGAAATGCTCGAAATTATTTTAAGATGTTAACTTAGGTGGCACAAACTGGTATTTATGGTTTACATATCTAAAATTGGCTTAGTATGGCCCAGCCACCTGGATTTTTGTTTTTAAGTCCAAAAAATTTTTAGTCAATAAAATTCGTTTAACTACTCCATGTATTAAAAATTTTTCATACTGTGTATGGTATAATAAATTTATCTATAATTTTTTTCATAAACATTGTTAATATTGTTTGAGTGTAAAGTAGTTTAAAAGTTAAATGAGCAGTTTTTTTTCATTTATTCAAGATATTGGATTTATGTGGTTTTATGCTGTATGTTATTTAGACAATTGAAGATATTTCATATTTACTGTACATAAAATTTTATCAATTCTATCTATTACATGATATTAAGCGTAATTTTATTGGTCAATTATGGAAAATAATAATTTTGGTATCCCATTTTACTGACCCAGCCAGGATATGTAAACCATAATTACCAGTTTGTGGTACCTTATTATAATATTTAGCAAAGATAAGAATTTAGTCAAATTGAAGTAATTATAATAGATGGGTATTAGCAAGTCAATTAATATTTATCAGTTCATTACTAATGGTGCCCCATTGCCTCACACTGGGATTAGTAAATTGGTTTGAACTAATATAGTAATGTAGTAATGGAAGTTAAATTTTTTTATATGCATTAGTGTGATCTATTATTAAAGGATTAATATTAGGAGTTAATTATAATGTCTCATAATAATAAATTAGCTGCAGATGTACGCATTACATGTTATGCAATTTAAAGAAATTTTATATAGGGTAATTTAAATGATTATTGGTATATAGAAATTTTTTTAATTGCATAAATTTAATATCAATGTAGTATAAAAGTTTTAAAATTTGATTGTATTGTATTAAATACTATAAATTAAATTTACAATTTATATTTAATAATATTCTTAACATTCTATTATATACAACATAAATATTCTTAAACCATCTATTGGATAGTTAATATATTACTTATTAGTATTAGTTATAAAAAATTTTTTTTACACATTAGTAATCATCATGGATGGAATGTGCTGATCAAATTGTCTGATCAAATTGTTTATCACAATATGGCACTCACCAATCAAGCTATCTGATCAAATTGTCCAATCTAACAGTAAATGGGATTTTTAACTAAACCTAAATGAGCCAGTACATTACACAATTCAAATTTTTATACAGGAAGTAGTCTAAATGTCTCCACATTTTTTTTTAGTATATAGATTTGCCAAAATAAATAATATCCCAGCTTCTTTTGGTAAAAATCCAATTTTGCTTATTGGTAGGTAATCTTGCTTAACTTTTACCTGCTAATGAAAACAATGACAAGTATATTATCCCCTTTTTTAACAACTCAGTCTTATAGACAAGAAAATAATAGATTATTTTATAATATATTAGAAGAAGTTCAATTTGGTGTCATTTAAAAACAAAAAGGATAAATGAGAAAAAAAGTAATATCTTATTAGCAAAGTAATATAGTATTAATTAATACCACATATATTAATGAATATCAAAATGAAGCTGATTCAATTAATAACTTAATATATGATTTCTTTCTTTCTTAAAGATATTTCATCAGAAACTTTAATATCAATAGCTGATGAATACATCAATTATAAACAATGCATGCCAAAAGAATATGACAAACATTACACTAATCTTCCATCTGAATTAATAATAAGAAAAGGAACAAGAGTTATGTTTTAACAAATAAGTTATTTAGTAAAGAACTTTGCAATGAATTAATTGACATAATCACTAAGCTAATAGATGAAAACATATAGAAGTAGTTTTTTCTAAAAATTCTGGGATAAATCAAGTAATAGTAGAAAAATAAGTTTATTTTAATTTTAATAGAGCTTCATCACATCAAATACAATTTTCACTTCAAGAATGCATTTACATAAGACACAAGGTTTTACTTTGCCATATGCAACTATATCATGAAATGCACAAATGTTTGCTATTGGTCAAGCCTATATAGTAGTCATCAGTAATGTTCTTAAAATCAGGAGCCTAAAGGATTCCTTGCAAGTAAAAAGAATCTTCAAGGATTCTTAAATTAATTATAAAACTTATGGATCTTTAATTGGATTCTACAAAATTTTTGTCCACTTTAAAATATTACTGATGATAAGCTGAACTGCTTCTTGGCAAAATTTAGCAATTTTCTCTTTTGTTCATGATGCAATAAAAGTGGATAATGCAATGTTAATAGAATTAGATAGATTAAAGCAAAAATTTAACTGTATGTATTCATCTGTATAAATACTATTATTCAATAATTTCAATAATTTAATAGAAATAACCAAAAGTACACTAGTTATACAAATTACTATTATAGTTAAAATTATTACATTTGGCTTTAATTACAATATGATTAAAAATCACAATATAAGTACTGTATTTTGAATTAAATAGCTTTAATATGATATCACTTAACAGTAAAAAAAAAATTAAATAAAGTATTCTCTAATGTAACTACTTTCTAAAACTGTGTGATATTCCAAAAGTTGAAAAATCATCTAAAAGAATAAAGCAACTAAAACTAATTGTTAGTGAATGCTTGTTAGATCATTCCAAACTAAATATTAGTTTAACATCCTTTCTGGCTCAAAAATTTGAGGGGGAGGCGGAGGGAATAATTTAAACAAACATGACATTTATATTAGAAATTTCGGAAATTTTCAGTAAAATCGGAAATATTTGGTACCATTCAATTTTAGAAAAGAGAGGGGCGCTTTAAACATATGTGAACATATGTGTTTAAATTACCTTTAAAATTTTCAAAATAGGGTGGAGGATGTTAAACTAAAAATTAATTTGGAGCGGTTTATATTATAATAAATTGCACTTACTACACTGAATCCTGATGTCAAATATCTAAAGATTTATCTAATTTTGATCTTCCTCCAAAATCTTGCTCATCAAGTTTTGAATACAGTATAGGAATTGAGTTATGGTCAGATTAAGGTTTTAATATCACTAAATTGAATGAATCATTTGAATCATTAATTTCTAATCACATTTCTTGAACAGAATGTTCGATTTTTAATTTATATATTAAACTTGGTCAACTTATTAGTTACTCAGGCAAATTTAAAACTTTTTTTGTTATGTAAGTAATGTAGCTTTAATCAAATTAATAACCATAGGCTTCAGTAGGAAATCTCATAATTTTAAGTTTAAAATAGTTTATACAAATATTCAATCACATGTTATATTTAATGAGCCCATTTATTTCATTTTTTTTCTCTTTAGGAGAAAACCATATTATTTCCAACTCCATGAAATAAATCATACTCATTTTTATTTATAATGATAAAAACTGCGTAAATTATTTAAATATTGTCCATTTTTATTTAAAACGGTACTAACAGCTAATAAATAAAAACTGCGCCTCATTTTCACTTTTTATTCATGTTAAAAAAAATTATAATGAAATTTTTTTTGGTCCAATGTTCGTAAAATCATTATATAAATTTTGCTTTATATACAATAAAGAAAGTTCATGATATTTTTCCTAGAACAGTAAGACTAAATTATTTAATGAAACTACAATATTGGACTTGAGAACTTTAGTTCGACTTCATTTTTCTGATAGGATGTTCCTATTATAAAATAAAGCAAAAAAAGTTGATTAATCTAGCTTATGCAGTTTATTTTAATGATTTATTAATGAAATTTAAAAGATAATTATTAGATATAAATTTATATCACTATTATCAGGTATTTTCATAAGTTTATACAGATTTTACACAATTGTTATTTTGATCGGCTATCTCATATTAGATAGTGGAGAGAGTATATTATAAAAATTGCATAAATAATAGCCTAATGTGATGCTAACAATGTAATGATGATAAACAAGTGACGTATTCAGTATATGTTGTTATGATAGTGGTATAAATTTTATTAGCTCATTTATTATCGTATTAGGTAGTAGGAAAATTGGTACGGTACGAATTTGCAAACCAATACGGTACAGATGATCAACCATACAAAATTACAAATTTGATCAACGTGACCGTACTGTACTGTACTCTATAATAAAGAAGAAAATCAGTACAGTAGTACATTTAGCAAGAAATTATTTAAAAAAACCTATTTATCTTTTGACATAACGTAATATATGTAATATATTTAATTCTATCATATAATTGTTACTTTTGAACGTGGACTATTAAAGTGTAAATTCGCGTTACTAATGTCACTTACCGCAGGTGTTCATTACCACAAAAGTTTGTATTACACTTCAAGAAAATACGAAAAAAAATCATATTGTATTCGGTAATTAGATAGTATACTGTAGTAGTTTTAGTAATTGTATGTTATTGTACGGGCGTGCTTAATAATGGTATGATGTGGCGCTTTGCGCCACATCAGATCATTATTAAGCGCCCGTATAATGACAATATTATTATCCGGATCAGAATGACCATCATATTAATTAAACTTTTTTATACTTTCATAAACTTTATATTAAATCAAATACTATATTATCAAATTAATATAACTAATTAGTTTATAAAATCATGT
>JADRCO010000168.1:0-46272 GCA_021464525.1 Rhizophagus sp. LPA8_4_AMF | reverse complement strand
ATTATGTGACTATATGTAATACTTTTTTAATATAAGATTTTTAGAAATTGGTGTGATAATGACTATATGCAAAATAGGACTATATAAGATAGATTTTATATATAAAAATTTAGAGCACTCAACTAAGATGACTATATAGATGATTGTGACTATAAGGGAGATAACTATATAGAGAGTTGACTGTATTATTTTTTAAACTATAAGCAATTTTACTATATATTTAGTTTTTATTTATTTTTATAAATAATGAATAATTTTCAAAAAAAATTTTTTTTAATCAGATTAATATATATATTACATGATGTCAATTATTACTATTTACCAATAATATATCAAAAAATTGAAATTATTTATAAATTAAAAATTTGTATTTTTAAAGATAACCATATTTTTAAAAAAATTTGCAATTAAATTTGGCAATCTTATTGGAGTTTAATTGTAATTATATTAAATTATAATAGGATATTTAGAATTTATCATAAGGGAAAAACTTTTATTATTTGCAGTCTTTAACTTTAAATATAATATTTTTGACTTTATATTTGCAAAAATTTATGATATAAATACAAAATAATCATTAAAGTAATTTTTACAAAATAAAATAATTTTAAATTATGGTATTTTTTTTTCTTTTATCATTTCAGTTATTTTTTACTTGAATGTAACAATTTTTAAAATAACTATTCTTATTATAGCATAAAATTACATTATATTTATATAATATATAGTAATTAAATTATATTGAAAAAATGATTTAATATTCCAAAACTTTGAAATTCCAATTTGTATGTTAATTTGTAAACTAATTTTAATATACTTGTTTACTATTAAAAAGAATTTTTAAAAACAATTTTTAAAAAATAGACAATGTACTAGAAAAGGATTTGAAAAAAATCTTTGATGTAGAGTATTTCAATAATAATATAACAGGTGTTTTAAGAAATATTAAAGACACTTGAAATGTAAATAGACTATAATTTTATCAATTTATAGCTTTTACTTACTAAAGAAAGGTGGTAAAAAAAACTGCAAGTTACTTTCATGTACAGGAATTGCAAGTCATGTATATATTATAAAGTTGCTTTTCTAAACTAATGAAAAATTATTCTAAATTGAAAATATTCTAAAATAATTTAGAAAATTACTTCAGAAAATTACTTCAAATTTCAAAACTTTTAAACTAAAAATAAAAGTTAATTTTTTATTTTCAAATTATATTTTAAATTTTAAATATTTAAATTAAGTTTAAATTAGGTTTAAATTAGTTTGAATTAATTTTATAAGTTTGAAAGTTTGAATTAGTATAGAATTAGCTTAGAAGTTCAAACTAATTTAGAAATTAAAATTTAGTTTAGAAATTTAAAACTAGTTTAGAAAATGAATTTTAGTTTAGAAGAACAGCTTTAGTAGGTTATTTGAGTTTATAAGTCTTAAAGGTTTATAAATACTCAAAATCTTAACTATACAATTCATATTCAATTGCCTTTTGAAAGCTGGTTTATTAATAATTATTTTTTTTTTGCTTTTGAAATCATGAAAAAAACCAATTTTTAGATAAGTCTATTATAATCAATTGTAAATATAATATATTTTTTGGATATTTACTTTTTTTAACTATAAAAAACTTAACAGTTTTTTTCTTTTACAAGTAAATAAATATTACTAAATACTAAAAAATATTACCACAGTTGTTGATATTATCTTAACAGAATTTTAGATTTTTCTATAATAATCCAATAAATTTGTTTAAACTAAAATTTTAATAATTTTTTTTTTTAATGTATATGTAATTTAACAGATGATAACCAGAAATACAAAATAATATTGAAATTATTTTAATTGAATAAATAGATTAAAAATTATGAATCTACAAAGTTCAATTATTTCATATATAATCTTCAAATTTAAAATATATAATTCTGACTTGTCATTATGAATCTGACTGGAGTACTGCTGGAGTATAGGCTTAATTTTAATTGATATTAAAAAAAGTCTTAAAATAAAAATTTTAATTCCAGCTAATTAATAATTTTAGCTAGAATTATAATGAAATATTAATTATATAATTTAATTTCTAGTCAATTATATCAATATAATATTAATCATATGATTTTAAAACTTTTTAATTTGAAACATATTGATAATTTGCTATTGATTTCCATTATATAAAAAAATTAAACAATTCTTAAATAAGGATCAAATTATATAATTTAAAAACATTCTTTAGAAAAAAAAAATAGGAACTGACTCTGAATTTACATAATATATTAATCAATTTACTAAAAATATATATTTGTGACAGAATTAAGATTTTAATTCTCGCTTGCAAGTTCTTTGTTCCTAAGAACTCATTCAATTCCTATTATCATGAAGCATATGATATTGCTTGGCAAATATTGATACATTTGTAAATATTATTTATATATTAATATTAATTAATTCAAATTTCTTTATAATTATATTATTATTTATTTTTATAAGTAATTTTATGTATCTAAAAGCACTTATAAGAATTGAATCCAATAGTCTCAATCTTAAAAAAGTATATGCAATAGATACCATATATAATATACATTTTAAATTAGTTATTTAGAATGCATCAAGATGTAATAAATATTGGTTGGCAAGTATCATTTATAAATTTCAAAGTTGTAGTTATCCTACTACTAATAATTTGTCTATTTCATTTAAAATTGAGTTAACTATACCTGACACAAAAAAGCATATGATTGATGGACTTTTTAAAATGATCAAGATAATGGAAAAAAAATCAAGTTATAATTATTATCAAATTTTCATTTATTAGAAAAGTTCTTATAACAAAAGAAGATGGTAATCAAATTAAATTATATCAAAATTCAATGTAAATTTTAAATAAATTATTAGAAAATGTACCTAAGGAAAAAGTATATTTTACTTAATACAAAGTACAAACTATTAGTAATTATTATAATTAAAAAGCAAGTAACAGAATATCTGAATATTTACACATATTATATTTTTCTGTAGATGACTATATCATCATCAAATATTTAGTTTACTTTTTACCATCTATATATATTTTTCAACAATTCACAAATATCAAAATACTAGTATCTTTTGATGATTTTGAATAATTCACAAAAAATATAGTTAATTTGATGAATTAGTAGATAAAAATCAAAAATTAATACTTATATTAAATATTAATAGTAACTTATTATTGTTATTACAGATTGATATTTAAAATTATAAATAAATCTATAACTAAAGATTATCATATTCATATAATTCAAGTAAAAAACATATTGATAAAGGCAAAAAAAGTGGAAAAAGAAAATAAAACTTTTTTTTATCTTTTAAATTTCTATGTTTTAATGATTCACCCTTAAAATAATTACCACTATTAATATAAAACTAGGTTCTTTTTTACACTATAGCTTATTTTATTTCTGTGTAATATTTTAAATAAATAATTGCTATTAACTATTTTAGCTAATTAATTATCTGGAGCAAAGCGGAAGACTATCTCTAGAGACGAAAATGTAAAAAATGTTTATCCCCTGAAAACCGTCCTTCCACAAAAATGATAACAATTTCCTTTTTTGAATAATCACACACTTCATGTTATTTCCTTTTGGAACTTCCTGAAATATATTTGTTGTCACGTCACTAAAATTTTGTGCTACATTTGATGAATAAAAAAAGATAAACAAAGATAGATAAACAAGTGAAAATTTTTTGCTCCAGACCTACAACAGCTTCTGTTTCCCTAGTATAAATATATATAATATATCACATCAAAATCTTAGCATGTAATTTTTTCATCTGATTTTGTTTTAGATGTGTCTTTTCAGCTTATTTCAGAATAAAAATAAAACAATAAATTGTTTAATATATATAAATAAATTTTTTTTATAATTGTAATTATATTTTTAAAATCAAAATTTTATTTTAAATAATTTATAATATTTTTAATTAATATATATTTGTAATTTTCTTCTTTCTTTTTTTAATTGCAGCATATTTATAAATTTATTAGTACAGAAATTAGTCAAAAATTACATAAAGTAAATATAAATTAAACTATATTAATATTATCTATCTATTATCTATAATAAGATCCTATATATTTATTATTAATTAATAACCATTTTTTTTATATAAATAGATTATATATGAAACAGATTTTCTTAGGTATAATAATCCTTATGAAAAATATAATTCTTTTCTAGAAATTATAAGTTTATATTTTATTTAAATAATTATTAATTGAATTCCAAAAAAAAATATTAATTTTATAAGATAAATTCATTAATGAAAGTTATATTTGGCAACAATCTTTTTAAGTTAAAAAAATTCTATTATAATAAAAGATATATTAAAATAGTAGGAATAATATTTTAATTAAATTAAGTAATGGAATAAATATATAATTTGATATTCAATTTATAATTATTACTATATTTCATTTATTTATCATATTGTGAAAGCTTAAATCTCATGCTGAAATGTTATTTTAATTAAATTCAGTTATGGAATAAATATATAATTTAATATTCAATTTATAATTTTTACTATATTTCATTTATTTATCATATTATAAAGGCTTAAAACTCATGTAATTTTGCTGCATTAAGTAATATCTAAATATAATTGAAATAAGCACCTAAAAATTTAAAGAATATTATTATATTTCATCTTTATTATTGCTAATATTATTGTCTTTATTATTGCTACCAATATCTTTATACTATATTATCATTGCTATTAACAGTTTCACCATCATTATATTTTTTATTTTTTACTTATATAATAATTTTTCAATACCACTTTTAATTTGTTGATCTATTTAATTATAATGTATAATAGTAGCCATTTATTCTGATTCAATTAATTGAATTTATGATTCTTTTTTTTTTTAAAAGAAATATGTAAAATGTTGTGCATATGAACCTTTGGATAAAGTTTTCCAAAACTCTTATTTACTATCTCTTCCATAAGTGTTACAGTATTTCCAGTTTCTTCTTCTTCTTTCTTTAATCAATACTTTATTCTAAGAATAGTGCCACTGGCTTTCATCAAAAATATAAAAAATTATTTCTAGATTGAACCTTTATTAGAATGTTGATAACCAAATTACATAAAAGAATTTTCATAACCAATAATAAAAATTTATTGCTCTTTGGTCTAACACATGATTATTGTGATTGTGTACCGTAGATACAGTAGTTTCCGGACTTTTACTATGAACGGTTCCGTTAAACCGATAAATATTAATAATAATTCAATAAAAATCTAATGGCGCTACGAGACTTTTTGAGTATATATCATGTAAGTAATTATCTGTACACGGAAATGTGTGAAGCGAATTGCGAATCGAAAATTCGAGTTTTGGTCTTTCGGAGCGGGGAGAACTTGAAGAAGATTCAAGCTGCAGGAGAACAATTATTTAATGGTAACTCACGGAGCATTACGAAAAAATCACGGAAAACCGAATTAGGTGCAATAATAATTTTATTGTAATTTACCGTTTTCGAATAAGCGTATTTGTACATCAAAAAAAAAAAAAACGAAAGTTTTGCTTACGATTAATTTTTGTAAACATTAAGTAATATTACAGTAAGTGAACCGAGAGGTTTCACATTTCAGTTTTTCTATCACTCAAATTTATCGATATTTTTTTTTCTATGCAATTATACTTTTAATTAATTCGAAAGCAAAGATGATAAAGAATTCTTTCACTTGGGAATAAAGTAATGATTTCGACTAAAATTTATATATCACATTTTCAATTCATTCAATTAAAGTTAGAAGTTCTGATGTCACGCGCGTTTAATTACGTTGGTCTCTAAAAGAATTCGTGATATTTGAAATCGCGAATTTAAGAAAACTTTATTACAGTGTACACCTAAGTACGACACCTTATCAATTTTTACACGAAAATTTGCTCAAATTTTTTATTTATTATATTACACAAAGTTACAGAAAAAAAAAAAGAAGTAATATAGAATTATACTTCTATTATTTTAAATTATCCATAGTATTATTATTTATTATATTTTTAATTTTTCTAATAAATTTTTTTTTACATCCTCCCATTCACTATCTATAATTGATAAATAATCAGAATTTCTTTTATCAATAAATTCAGATCCATTAATAACTTTTTTAATTAAATAATGATTTCTTAAAGTTCCTTCAAATTTAAAACCTAATCTTTCAGCAGCTCTACGTGATTTAAGATTTTTAGAATGACATTTCCATGTAACTCTAAGATATTGAAGAGATTCAAATATATATTGTAATAAAAGAAAATTTGTTTCTGTATTAGCATATGTTCGTTGAAATGATGGTATGATCCATATATGACCAATTTCAATTTTTTTATGAATTGGATGTGTATCTAAATAACTAAATGTAAAAAAACATTTAATATACTTTGTATTATAATGATTGATAAAATTAGTATAGTAATAATATATTATACTTTTACCCAGCAATTCCGATCTTCTTCTCCGAAACAATATCAATAATACAAAATAAAAGTGTATGCTTATCACCTTTTGTGTTTGGACTATTTAAAAAATTCAAAAAATCTTCGTAAGTATTAAATGGACCATACGGAAGATAATCAAAAACTTTTTTCGCTTCGGGATTTACATGTGAAACTTCATACAATTCTGCTGCATGAACAGATGGCTTAATAATAATATATTTCATAATTAGTAATTTTTAATTATTCAAAGCCAAGACATAATATAAAAATAATTTAATACTGTACATACAATTAATGGTTCAAGGCGAATTCTTTTTCCTGTTAATGTAACAGAATCTAGAATGAAATTAAAATCATAATTATCATTAACCGACATTTCTTCGATTATCTTTTAAAGAAGAAATGTTCAATAAAAAAACTGGGAAGAAAAAAAAAAGTTAGATGTAGATCATAGATTATAACAAAGTTATACAAAGGTTACAGCAGATAAGTCTTTTTGGGTAACTTGGTTCCGAAAATTTTTAATAATCGCGGCAATGTCCACCGAATGGATATATGTCGATTAAAAGCATTTAATAAAAAATAATATGTTTATCTATAACACGATCTACGCACCAATGCAGTGTATGCTGTGTCATTATTTAAACTGAAAAAAGTTAAATCATAAAATCGAATTAAGCGAAAAGTATTGTTATACAGTGACAATAATAATATTTTTTTTCGAGTACAGCAGTGAAGAAATTCCAAGACGGAATAAAAAAAATAATTTTAAAAAATTTATGAATTAAAAATACTTTTCGAAAAAGAATAAATAAAACAAACAAATCGTCGTTGATTAAATTAAATTAAACGGGTTCCGTTAATTACCGAATTTTTAAGACATTTATTAAGATTATATAAAGATAGGTATAATAATAAATAAAATTAATGTTGTAAAACATTGGAAGGTTTAACCGGATTTTGATTATGGACCGACCGGGGTCGATTCAATCCAAGCTTATACAAATTTATTAAATTCATAAAATTCATAATTTGTTATTATTACCCTAATCTTGCATAAACCTTTGTCTCTTGTGGAATAAGTACCAAATTTGTGTACTATAATCATATAATATGCTCGAACTGTAAAACAGCCCCCATAATTTACACAAGTGTATTAAACTTTAAAGGAGAGAAAAAAAAAATCTTTCTATCAAAGACCCTAATTGAGGCATTTTTGCTTATCATTGTTAAGGAAATGCGGGATTTTTAGTTTGACTTTCAGTTTTAAGTCAAAGTGTGAAACAAAAAAATTGATACCGATTAAGAAATAATTTTAAATTAAGAAAATTAAGAAAAATTAGTAAATCGGTAACTTTATAAATGATTGGTTTTTAATGTAAATTATTTTTTGTGAAACAAAAGGTTATATTGCCATTGGAAATATTTTTTAAACAATTAGAATTTCGAAAATAATTTATCAATCTCTCCTAAATGAGTTAAGATTTTAGGTTGGAGTTAGGGGGAGTTTTAAGTTGTGTTTCATGAATATTTGCCACGAGATATAAATTTAAATTTATTCTAACCCTTTTACAGTTAAGTAGAATAATAGATATAATCCTTATTATTATATAATAATTAGTTATTATTATATAATTTATAATCAAATAACAAATAATTATTTTTTTATTATTATTATTATACTAAATATATCGAATGCGTATTACGCATATGACTTTTTGGATTACAACTTCATTGACATTTTTGTATTTTAAAAAAAAAAAATTCGTAAAAAATCATGAAAAATTGTGAAAATCAACAAACCATAATCTTTTTTTGGCAATTAATATCCTAAATTTGGAAATTTTTGTCAAATGGCTCGGTTTTTCGCTTATACTACTTAGTCAAATAAGCAAACGCCCAAAGAATTCGCGTCTTTCAAGCCTAAGAAATTAGTATGATATAAATTATTTAAGAGAAGAATCTAACATTAACGACCTTTCACAAAAAAATCCAAATCTCTCTTTAAAAAAAAATTTAACAACAATTCTTTTTTTTTCAATCAAAAAAATGAATAAAGAAATTTTTACCATCATTGTTATTTTGGCTGCTCTTGTTACTCTCATCCAATCAGCCACCATAGTAGTTGAAGTTGGTTCTGATAATAAATTACAATTTTTTCCAAATAATATTAAAGCCGTGACTGGTGATTCGGTATTTACAAATAAAACTTTACTTCTTTTCGTATACGTTTAAATTTTGGGCTTATCAATTCCTTCTTTTTTTAGGTTCTGTTCAAATTTGTATCAGGAAATCATGATGTCGTCCAATCTAATAAAGCTGATTCTTGCGAAAAATCAACTGAACCTAATGCTTGTAAGTGAAATTTAATTAGTTAATAACTTTCTTTATATAAAATTTCTTTATTTTAAATATTTCTTTCTTAATAAAAAAGTTCAATCAGAAGTCAATCCTCCGTCAAAAGAATTTACCGTTACAATAAGTCAAACATCAGGAAATATCTGGTTTCACTGCAGTGTTGATCAACATTGCGCATCTGGTATGAAAGGAGTTATCAAAGTTACAAGCAATCAAACCTCGGATGCTATTACAATGCCAAAATCATTTATTGCTTTAAGTTTTGGTACTTTGGTTTCAAGCTTTATCTCTTGGTTGTAAAAAAAGGGGGATTTTACAACAGAATTTCTTTATTTAATAATTTTGCATTTAACCTTTAATTAGGATACAATTTAATTTATTTAATATTGTTCGTTGTGGTTTGTATGTAGATTTGTAGATATAATTGCAGTATTTTGCTATTTTGAAATTATTTTAATAATTTAACTACATATTAATAAAAGAAATATATTTTAATTAATTCAATGCTTTTGAGAATATAATTATGTCATATGTCATCGTTGGTAATAGGGCGGACGTTTCTTGGAATTCTCTCGTCCGAACATTCGACCGACTATTGTAGTAATAAAAATCCGAACAATTATATTATTATTATATTAAATTTGGTCATTAGCTTCCCTTAATAAGGTATGTTATAAATCTTATTTTACTTTTTAGGAAATTTCCAGCCAAAGAATATTTTGTAACTCCATATTCTAAATAGCACAAACAAAGAAAAAATTTTATTTATATAATTATTTATATTTTATTTATATATTTTTAAATTAAAAAAAAATAAATAAATTTTTTTTCTGTTTTACACACAATAATAAATTACCCTGTTGTGTTCAATAAAATTTGTGTTCGGCCATTTGAAACAATTTATTTTTTTTTTTTGTATACATAATTAAAATTAATAACGCAAACATACCGTTTTTGGAAAATAGTACAAATGAAATTAATATTTGTTTCACTTTATGCATTTCTTACATTTCCACAACAGTCAAAGAATATACCTTATCGTCTAAGCTTTTTACAATATAGTATGAAACAAAGGATTTTAACCAAAAGAAAAATAAATTATTTATTGAAATTTTACTTATAAATACAGGGTTCTGCATCCTCTCAAAATTTCAAAAAAAAATTAAATACATAAAAAACAATTTTTTTTGATAAAAAATTTACATATTTCTTTCACCTTTTTAAAAAAATCAAATCAATCAAAATGAAAACTACTTTCGCTACCATCTTATTCGTCGCTAGTCTTGCTTCTTTCTCTCAAGCAGCTGATGTTCCAGTTAAAGTTGGAGGTGCTAAAGGAGAAAATATTTTCGAACCAGCAAAGATTAATGCCATGCCTGGTGACAATGTATGTATTTTGCAATTTAATTAATCGCTTTTATTAAAAAAAAAAATTAGAAAAACCAAATTTGCTAATTTTATAAAATTTTCATTCATAGATCGTCTTTACTTGGGTTAGTGGTAAACACAGTATTATCGAAACTGATTCATTAGTTGCCTGCGCAAAAACTGCAAAACCCAATGCTGCCAGTTCTGAAGGTGCATTCGAAGCACCAAAAACATGGACTTGGCCCGTTCCAAAAGAAGCTACTGGAAAAACTTGGATCTACTGCGGTGTTCCAGGCCATTGTGAAGCTGGTAAAGGTGGTATGGCCGCTACTCTTATCTTTGGCGAAGCTGCTGCTCCAGGAGGTGGTGCTACTCCATCCAACGGAACTGCTATGCCATCAACCCCATCTGATGCCGCTGCTCCTAAGAGCGCTGCTAACCGAAACTATCAATCTATCGCCGTTGCCGGAGTTGCTGGCATGTGCATGGTTGCCTCTTATTTCTTATAAATATAACAAAATAATTATTTTTACTTTATAATACCATATAACTTTTAATTATCAAGTTCATCAAATTTATAATCTTTTTTGCATCATATAAATTAATATATATAAAAAAAAATTAGATGGAGTTAATGTAGATAAAATGGTTTTTTTTTATTACGTGATTGGGTAATTATAGATCACGGTATTTTTATATTTCATATATTTTCTTTGTATTTTTATAAAGATGATAATTGAATTATCATAAATAAAAAAAAATATCTCGAGCTTTTTTTGCTCAAAAAATTTATTTGGTCTTTATTTTTTTTTCTTTGTGAATAAATTAAATTTATATAATTTTGCCTTAAAAAAAACTGTGGGTACAATTTTTTTTTTTTTTTTAAAAAAAAAAAAATATAAAATACAATTACTGTATACTCTTTTTTTTCAGTCTTTTTTGTTTTATGATTGAATTAAAGTCTCATTTTTTGTTATTGGACAAAAAAAATTCGCTCAAATATTAAGCCATTTTACCATTTTACCATTTGATGCAGTTTATTTGACATTTCAATAAAATACAGTGAAACGTGGGGCAAGCAAATATGCATAATAAAATTGCAAATCAACAAAAAAAATATAAATATATTAGTTAAATTTTATCGCCATCATGATGACTTAATAGTTATTCTTTTTTGTTATTTTACCACTTCGGGAATTTTTATTACCTTAAAATAAACAAAAATATATCTCTTTTGGTTAAATTCATCTTTAAAGAAACTCTTAACAATTGCCAAGAGAAATTTCGTGTGAAAAAAAATCAATAATTTACTTTATATTCTTTAAAGAAAGATATAAATACGCCATGATGCATCCATCATCACCGACGGATGAATCCGTAATGATAATGTATGATAGTAAACCACTAGTAAACCATGATTTACAAAATCAAAGTTAACCTGTTCATGGCCTTTATTCTCATGCTATTCCTGTATTGAACCAATCATTTTATGCTAATAATCAAGGTCTTTGTAAAAATTCCCACATTCCCTTTATTTTTTGCAATTTATGAATTCTCTTCCGCCCGAATATTATGAGGGGAAAGTAAATTCTTTTTAAAGACCTATAGAAGGAGGAGTTTCGCAACATTTTGTTGCGAAGCTTACCAGTTGAATAGCTAGGGTATTTAATATAAATAAAATATACTACCTAACCAAATTTTATACGAGAAAAGAATTCTCTCCTATTATAAGAGGAGGACGGAAGAGAATATTACCATATTTTCCAAAAAATATGCAACTACGGTTGTAAGGATCTGTTCATTATTTGGGACTTATTTTTTAAGTGGTGCAACCTTCGCGTCGACAGGTGAGAGAAGTTGAGAGAAGGTTTAAAGAGTTCGTGTGATCTTTTTTAACATAAGAATCTTTTTGATTTATAACTAATCATAATTTGTAAAAACCATAATAATCACTGAAGGATTTGATAACTAATTAGTTTTTAATACTTAAATTGATGTGGACGGGGGTTCTATATTTGTACATTTTTACAAATTTTTTTCTCTTGATTAGTTAGTTACTTTACAAAACCCATTTCCAGATCAAATAGTTCATTATTTATTATTTATAAAGAAAATAAAGAAAATACTACAAGTACAAAGTACAAACTTTATATAATATTGTCTTCTCAATCAATGATTTTTTTTTGCCTCGATACTTTTTAATTACTTATGAACACAATAGATTTATGATTACTCAATGATTAACTTTCTAAAATGAATAATGAGGATATTCTCCATTCATTAAATCATATTCCACAATGACAATATCTTAATTTAATAAAATTCTCTTGGCAGCATACTTAACAAATGACCGGATCTCAGTTCCAACGAATGTTGTACAACTTTTATCAAGGTTAAATATATTGTTTTTAATTTATTATTCGACACTTTTTTTTCTATCATTCGCGAATTCCTTTGTTCTAATATTATTATTTTGTATTCATTTTATGCTAAAACCACTTTTATGTGTATTATCATTGCGCCAAGCAAGAACTGGATATCCTCAATTTTTCATGTATTAAATTAGAGTTACACTTTAATTATAATTACCGACTTAACATATAGTACTTCTAGCGAACTGCTTTTCTAATTTTTTAATATTTATATGTATCATTTCTTCTTGCTGTAAAGATATCTTCCTAGTTTGAATATAGATTCCTATTACTAATTTTATCGCTTAAATTGTTTATATTTTTTTTAAAAAAAAAACATAATTTGAGTAAATTTCACTGTAAAACTACTTGAGATATTATTGCTTAAAATCTATTCAAAAGTGGCATTTATAATCATACGTAGATTTTACATTAAAGTAATAATAATAATTAAATTTTTTAAACTTCATCCCATCATACCGATGTTATCTAGTTCCAAGTGCGATATCATTGACATGTTCACGAATGTCTTTAAGGATAGCCTGAAATCAAATCGAAAATGTTAAATGATGAGAGACTACATAGGTTCAATAATGAATATGTTAAATTTACCTTCACTTACAAAGTAAAATTCCTCTAAGCGATTGTTCGAATGGAGCTTGACATATTGGTTTTATGGAACCACTTAAATCTAAATTATGTTCGCCTTCTTACAGTCCATAACAAAATTTCCTAATTTTATCATAATTTTTTGCTTATCCTAAGATTGACAAATGTTCGATGTAAAATATCATCCAGAGTTTTATCTTTGGACATGAAAAATGCACCCAAATTTTTACAAATAGCTACAGCTAAATCAAAATGATCCTCAAAATCTTTTACCGATGAGCATTTGGAAGCCCACTACTTCTAAGACCAATTACTCTTTGTTTGAGTATTCCACTAAATTCATATCTTTGGCCACCTCTAGCCACTGAATGACCTGACATCAAATGAGAGATTTTAATTGAAGTAATGGAGGAAAAAAGAAGTATAAGAATACAACTATACAAATGTATTTAATTAATATTCCAACTTACATATTAAATTTCACCTCCTTTAGATCAAGAAGCCCTATCATGTGCAGATCGCGAAAGAACTAGCAAATTCTGACTCTAAATTTATACCTTTTATTTGTGATTGTAGCAAAAGATATTGTCATGTACTGATATTAGTTAACATAAAGTAATATAAGAAGATCAATCAAAGTGAATATGACTTACTAATGCTTCACTATGCTTTAGGACAAAAATAGCATGCTTTTCCTCTGTGTTGAGCGTTTCTTTTCAATCTTCCGAAAATAGCTTATCAATTTCCGGTTTGATTTCTGTTATGGGACTATGTTTGTTCTTAAAAATGATCTGTAATACATGCAATAAAATAAGTAAGCCTCCTTCCAAATGCAACATAGCAATTTATTTTCAAAATACTCACAAAGAAATGATATACAACATTCTGATATACCACTTCCTGTTTAAAGTTATCAACCATAACAGATCAGTAGTATTCTGGAGAAAATAAACCAGTTTCTAATGGTCACCAGTAAGATCTAGGATTTTCCAATAAACAGGACAACAAGTACAAAAAATTTCAGAATTATCACAACAATTATTGCTCTCATGAAATATCATATGAATAGCTAACCTTAAATATTTTCTTTTTCTGGAATTGGTTCCATGTATTCTTCTAATACTTTTGAAACATCCGTTTCAAGAAAGAAATCTTTTCTTACAAATATTAAAATATTTACTATTTTTGGAAAAATTGCGATATGGTTAGGGCAAGAGTAAGGATAAGAGGACTAAGTGGATTAAAGTAAAAGGGGAAAAGGTAATGGAGGTAGCAAGATTATGTGGTGATGTTGTAAAAGGGGGAAAAGGTAATGGAAGGAAAATCCAACATCTAGCATGATCCGAAGGTTGTCGAATTTCCCATCTTTCCATAAAAGTATCTACAATTTAAACAAAGTCGCGTTATTCTTCTCGTTAATGTTTAGTAATGACGAAATTCTTACCTGTTCTTCATACACTTCAGAAGCAGCATAATTCTTTTTCTTTCAAATGCTATTTGGTAAAGATTCATATTCCTTTTAACTTTTTTTCTTTTTTTTCCTGGTTCTTTCCTTATCCAAAACTCCTCGATTTTATTAGTTGAATTTGAAAGATAAGGATTTTAAAACACTAAAACACTTTAAGACATACTCTACGTACGAGGAAATTATCAAGTTCAATTGTTACTGTGAAATCTAATAGAATTCATTAGAGAATTTTATCTGCAGAATTTAGAAAATCTTTGTTTGTCTTCAGGTTTCAGGTTAAACCAAATAGACATTTCAAACAATATGAAAACACGCTTAAAGACATGACGCGAATTTTTCAATTTTTTTGACGACATATCACTATATTTATTTATTTTATGTAAAAGGAGGAGGAACGACATATCACTATATATTATCTACCATTTACTACCAAATCAAAGCGTTAATATCACGTGGACATATTGCACGTGATAAACTGCGTCTCACATTTGTCGCTACAAAGTATTTGGTGGATCGACAGATCTTGGCATAATACAAATTGTAACTCAACGATCATTATAGGAATTGATTTTTTGGTCAATTATGAAACACAAAGCAAGTGCATAGAATTTTCTACACAAATCAATTATTATTTAGTAAACGATCATTTCCAATTAAGTACATTAATGTATATTAACTATAAATTATTTTTTTTTTTTTTTTTCAAAATTTAATTTCTTTTCCTTTATATAAAAATTTCCACTCCTTTGAAAAGTTAACAGATTTTTTTTTGTTAATAAATCTATTTAAAAACTTTAAAATAGATTAAATTTTTTTTTAAAAAATTTAAAATCATTATTATTTTAATTTAATTATTCATTATAAACGAAATTTCTTCAATTTATATTTTTAAAGAAAAAATCATGTCTTCTTCAAGACCACATCGTCGTACTATGAGTATCAGTGCGGGAAGTAATGATTCTTCGGAAAATCTTCTTTCGATACCGAATCAACGTATAGTTAATAATACTAGTAATTTTAATAATACTTATAATTCTAATCTCATTGATTCACAAAAATCAGGGAAATCTTTTCTTACTTCTATAAGTGAGAATAGTAATAAAAGTTTATTACAAAATCCACCTCATACTCCATCAAAACATAAATCTTTTGAGAAACAAATGCAAGCTGATACTTCCTCAAGTTTTGATTTTAAAAATGTAATATCAACGTTAGTATTTTTTTGTGCTCTTGTATTCTTTTTAGGAAGTTTAAGCGGAATAGGTCCTCCGTTTGATGATTTAGATTATGCAATTAAAAAAGAATCAATTAATGTGGAAGAACCAATTAATTTTGTGCAGGATTCTAACAAATTTCCTGATGATGAAGAAGATGAAATTCATGAAGTTCTCAACCCTTTTATAGAAAATCCGATAGAAGATAAAATTGATGATGATCACATTAATGCAATTTATAATGATACTATATTTGAAGATGGAGAAGTTATTTATGAAGATGATGAACCTAAACCGCAAGAAATTAGTGCTGAAGAGCATTCATCCGATAATAACATAAGTGATATTAAACCAGAATTACCCGATGAAATAAATCAACAAAAACAGGAAGAAAGTATACTTGAAGATATTAAAATTGAACCTAATCTTACTAATAATGTGGATGAAAATGAGATCAAAAATACAAATTTTGGACATTCTGATGAAATTCTTCTTAATAATGTTGATATAAAAGATCAGTTGGAAGATAAAAATATTTTAGAAAGTAATGGAACTGAAGAAAAATCAAATTCAATAGGGTTACCTAACAAGCTCAATAAAAAAAAACTTAGACATTACAAGTTGGATGCATTGGGATTAAATGATAATAGTGAGGATATAGCTAATTATGCAAAGTATACTTATCAAGTTTCAAACCCACATTTTACATATGAAGATGTTATTGGATCACTTACTGAAGAAGAACGAAATGAAACCGCTATAATACAATTAATTGAAATGGATACGGATGAAAGTCTTGATTCTTCATGTGGAACATGGCAAAAAAATTATGCTAAATTACACGAAGACATTTTGGCCGGAAGAACAGAACAAAAATATGTTGCTTATGTTTGTGAAGCAAATTCAAATTGTGGTAACCTGGGTGACCGGTACGTTACAAGAAATTTTCGTCGTTGGAATGATTCTTTTTAATTTATACTTAAAAATATTGACATGATTTTTTTTTAAAAAAAAAGTATACTTGGCATGACCTCGACATTTTTGTTTTCTTTGCTTACAAATCGAGCTTTTCTTGCAGATTGGCAAGCTCCCCTTCCTCTTGATGTAATTTTTGATTCTCCTAATATTGATTGGAGTTATGATTCTTTAGATCCGGAACCTACCATCAAAGATTTGCAAAGTAGTGAAATTAATGTTATTGATTTTGATGCTCAACAAATAGACAATCAATTTTTACTTTCTAATTGGTCAACAAAATATCCGGATCCTTTTATCAAATTTCATACAAATCGAGGAATGATTATTAGGACCTTTGATTCAAAATATTACGCGCAACCTTTAAAAGAGATTGGATTAAGACCACACACAGCATTTGGATGTGTTTTTGATTATTTATTCCGTCCAAGTACTTCAGCAATGTCATTTATAACAAAGTATACATCATTATTTTTACTTAATAATATATTTTCGGTGGGAATTCAAATTAGAACAAGGGATGATACGAATGCATTGCAAGATTATAAACATTTTTTTCATTGTGCTGATCAACTTACACAAACATATGCCGTACCGGATCACAAAGTCATTTATTTCCTTATTACTGACTCGGAAGCTTTAAGAAATGAGGCTGTACAAAAATTGGAACATGTTATTATCTCTGGTTTACCAATTCAATCTAATCATGGTCATCACGATCACGCCGATGATGTAAATAATGCTATAATAGAAAATTGGATTTTAAGCAAAACAGATTATCGGGTATGAAATTTAGTGCATTTATTCCATTAATTTATTATTATTTTAATTTATTTATTCCTTTAATTTATAATTTATTGAAAATTTTTTTTAATTTATTTTTCCATTAATTTATTATTATTGAAATTTTTTTTTATTTTATATTAATTTATTATTATTGAAAAATTTTTTAATTTATTTTTCCATTAATTTATTATTATTGAAAAATTTTTTAATTTATTTATTTCCATTAATTAATGAAAAATTTTTTAATTTATTGTTTTTTAATTTTATAGATAATTTCTCCTGGAGGTTATGGAAAATTGTCAGCCTTCCATTCTAAACAATTACATACTACAGTTTCAATGGATTATCCTGTTTTTGATAAACAAATTCCAGATTGTACGAAAGAGGTAAAGAATTAATATTTTTAATAGATGATGTATAATGTTTGTAAATCAAATAAATTTAATAAATTATTTTATTTTTATTTTTAGGATGCATTTGTTACATTTAGTAAGTTATCGAGTGAATGGTCATTAGGATAATCTATTTAATAAGTAGTCTTTTTAAAGTTTAACCAAGTTAATATAAAATCAAATAGAATCTTTTATAGATTTAAATATTCTTATTTATTATTATTCATATCTAGATTTAAAAGATTCTTGAAATTTTTTTTTTTTTTTTGTAATTTATTAATCTAAAAATATAATAAACTACCTAATAATTTAATAGATTTAGTTTTCTTTGAGAGTTTACAATCTTTTTTTTCTAACGTTTAATAATACGCTAGTGACTTAGTATGTTAATCAATCAAATTTTTAATATGGAATTGAGAACAGAACACAGTAATTAAATTGGAATACCAGAATATATCAATCAAGAATATATCAATCAAGAATACGTCAATTAGAACATCAATCAGCATACGGTAATCAAGAATCAATAATCAGAAACAATAATGGTAATAAAATTTTTATAATTAAAAGCCATGTTAGATTCTTTATCGTTTCATTTTAAATTATTAAGCATTAGGTAGTCTAGAAATTTCTCTTCTTTCTCTTTTACTTTTGGTTCGGAATCAACTATTTAGAAAATTGTAGAATTATTTTTAACAAATGACGTCTCTTTTACTGCAAATACGCATCTTTAACGGTAAAATCATAAATATTTTTTTACGATATGGTTATTATTAAACTATATCAGGCAAATAACAAGTCGTGTTATAATAATTTACATACATATATATACTAATTCTGGTTTTCTTCTCACCTACATCAATAAAAAATATAAATCATGTGCTAAAAGATTAAGAAAAGTGACGTATTAACCTGTCACAGATCTGCAATGAAGTGGATCCTGACCATATTTAAAAAAATGAAAAAATCAAATGCTCCCGGCGAGGATCGAACTCGCGACCTTCGCGTTGCTCAAGTATAGGTTGCTACCCTATAAGCACGACGCATTGCCACTTTGCTACGGGAGCAGGTTTTGTTGTTTCAATGGAATTTCATTTAATTTAAACAATTAATAATCAATCACGTGAATTATCTCAAAAAATATTTGGTTAGCGTTCGTTATACAGTTAATGATAAACTCTTTCATTCGTTGGGAAATTTTATACACTATTTCTTGTGTAATATTTAATAATATATAATGGGGTTTCTGATGGATACTTTTTCATTTTACCCTTTACATTTACTTTTTTTATTTTCTTAATCGAACATGTCATTTCGACTAAATCTCGCACAACCAATTTTAACCTTGATCTATAATCCAGGATGTAATAAATGTAATAAAGCACTATCAATTCTTCATAAAGCATTAGAACAACAACCGGGTATATTTAGTTTGGACGTATTGGATTACCAAAAAACTCCGCTTACTCGAGACCAATTACGAAATATCGTTCAATACCTTAGCATTGAAAAGGATTTAAATAAGATTTTACGAAATGAAGATGGAACGGTGAAAGAAGGAGATGCAGCAATTAAAATAGAACAACCTAAATCCATTCAAGATTTAACTAATATCATTAAAGAACAACCTATTAGGTTGCAAAGACCTATTTTAGTTGATTGGGACAAAGGTAGAGCTATCATTGCTCGCCCTGCTGAGAAAATTAATGGATTTTTAAAAGAGTTGGGTTATACAAAGGAATGAATATAAGAGGAAAAGAGATTTTATGTAATTATTATAGAAGAGATATTATTTTTTTTTTTAGGTTGCGTAAGAGATTCAAAGATTCTTTAATAAGTATAGTTTGAAGTTGATATTGTTGATCGGCGCTTTATTTCAGCCATAAATTTATTTTTTTTCGTATAAAATGAGTTACAAATTTAAAGTTTATATCGGATCATCTTCCGCGAAATTTAGTACGACTCTTAAAATAAACACGTAATTACTTTTGGTTAATTTAATTTTGAACTAAACTAAATGGGAAAAATATGACCGTAATTTTAATATACAGTAAAATTTATCGTAGTATAACGTCAATATGAAATAAATTTTTTTTTTTAACTTGTCAAAGCAATATTTTATGATGTAACAAAGTTTCACAGATCATTATTACATATACGGTAGTAGGAATTATCCTTTGATTTTATCCGGATTCTAAATAAACACCCGCCTTAAAAAAATAATGGAAAATTGCGTTGGAAACATCATAGAAAAGATGACAATTATCAAGCAATGATAACGTTAATAATGTTAGTAATAATTTATCGTATAAATAATAATTATATTAGAAGTATTAATATAGAGAATTGTAAATACCCGTTACCAAATGAACAATAATGCTACGAATGCTACGATTTTTGATGTTAGATGTGGACCTGCAACATTTTTTGCTCAAAATGGTTTCTGATTATTTCCAAGTCAATTTCATTGGATTACATTTTAAACCTTAAATATAATTGAATGTAATTAATAATAATGGATTTGACAATTACCGTTTAGTGATAATCAGAAGATCTATTTAGTAAAAACAATGGTCAAATTTATTAATGGAATTACGAAGAATTACAAAGCATGATGATTTACAATTTCATAATGGTGAAATTTCCACTAAAATAATTAGATCAATTTCGATTCTTGGGGTGGAGATATGGTAAATTGGTTAAAGATAATGCCATTGGAATACTACAAAATCTATTATACAGCCGATTTTGAAATTAGCTTAAATAAAATCTTGTATAATATCCACGTGTACAAATAAATTATCTATTTTTGGCAATTAAATAATTAAATATTGATAAATGACTTACACGTGATGGTTAATTCACACGTGAAAGGTCGCGAGTGATTATTCTGTAATGTCATTGATACGATTATATGGTTGTATGGCTGTATGGCTGTATGTTTGTATGCTAAACGAGTATGGTCATTAAAAACATTTCCTTAAGCAATGATCCCGAAGAATACATTTAAAGCTTGAGGTACCTACAAACCTTCTCCTCCAATTTTGATACCGAATCTGTTGAATCTCCTTTCAAAACTTTACATAAGATACCAAAAAAGCAAATATTAATATTTTCTCTCCTTCTCATCTTAAATTCTAGTTCTCCTAATCCCCTTATGACCTATGACTCCTCCCCGGTCTCTATTTTTAGTAAGCTTACAATAAATGATAAAATTTGTTAAGGATTTACGAAAACACATGATCTATTTGATTATGTTTATATTATCTATATTTGGTGCTTTATCACGCGATTAGCCAATTATCATGAGCCCTATTTAAACAATGACATTTTGCCTTTTCCTTCTAGATTATTTTATTTCTTTTGTCTTGGTTCTTTCCTTTACTTATTTATTTTTTTCTTCAATCAAAAAAAAAAAATGAGTAAAATATATCAACTTATCCTTCACGCACTTGGAATTGCTTCTTTCAGCTATTCTTTTGCTATATTACCCTCTTTAAACAGATACGAGAATATGATTTTTCAATTCACAGTATGTATTTTATTAAACCTTGAATTATTCGCACATTGACAATATTTTTTTTTTTTTTTTTTTTTAGCACCTGACGATAGTTGGATTACTTTTTTCCTTGGTCGCTTTTGTTTTTGCGCTACTATATGATCTATTCTCTACGGTTAAAGGTAATACATATCATAACTATCGCAACTGTCTTTATAAAAGATAATTAAAGGTAAATACAAACACATACATACATACATACATACAAATGTTTATTATTTAGTGATATCTTTCTTGAAGACTTGGTTTATGGTTATTTCCGTACCATTGGAAGGATTGATTTCTATTTTATATTGGGGTTTAGTAATTTACGATGAAAAGTTATTATTGGATAAGCCAAGGTATTAATATATTTACATCCTTTCTTTATAATCGATTTTTTTTTTTCTAATCCATTTTTCTTCCTTTTTCTTGATGATGTAGATTACCAATATTAATTGATTTGGGATTTCATTTAATTCCGGCAGTCTGTTTATGGACAGATTTTTTATTTTTCGCAAAGGAATTTAGAAAATCTCATTCACATATATTTTATTTGCTTTTATTTGCTTTCTCTTATGCTGTTTGGATACAATTTTATTTTGTTACTTATGGTACTTGGCCTTATCCGCTTTTATCTAAATTGGAAACTCAACAACGTATTGGTTTTTATTTCACTTGTTTTGCTTTATGTACAGGAATTTATCATATAGGTAAGTTTTAAAATTATTAAAAAAAAAAAAGGACGCGAAGAATATTTTTATTAATTCAAAGATAAAATAAAAACTTTAGGCGCATTTATTCATACAATATTTAACAAACCAACACCTATCACGAAAGATAAATCATTATAATAACAATGATTGGTAAGTCATTTTGTATAATTAATTATATTTTTTATAAAAAAAAGTGATGATCATTTCTCTGCGGAGTTGTTATAATTTAAAATTTTATTTTTCCCCTTTTTGAATCGATCATTCAAATTTATTTTTTCCCTTTTAAAAATTATATCATTGAAAACTCCTGATTCTCTAAATCGGAAAACCTTAATTATGTAACAGATCAGATTTGTTATATATATAATTTTTTTTTTTATTTCATTTTTTATTTTATAACACTTAAAGCCTTATTAATTCCCCTATTACAATGGGATCACAAAAAACAATTTCCTACAAATTAAAAAATGAGACTGAAAAGTCAACGATATCATTATAAAATGTATGAACATATGATTATAGTAGTATCATGATATTGTAAATCCATATATAATAAATAAATAAATCATACATTTTTAAAAAGTGATAACTCTTTATATCTTAATAGTAAGTTCTCACGAAAATTATATATATATTTTTTTTTTTGCACAAATTAAAAACTGCAGAATTATTTTGATTGGTTCATTTACAATTTAATTTATCAAAGTTACGATAACAAAATTTACATTACGCTGTGAAATTCGATAAACCGGATCATCGATAATCCGAATCATAAGTAAAATTTCGGAATTAAGGTCCGGAACGGATTATTATAATCTATAATAATTTTGTTCTCGATATACTGAACTACTATTGGACTTCTCAATATACGGATTTTTGAAAAATTTTATTATTGGAAAGGACACGGTATATCGAATTTCACTGTGTATTTATCATTTAAAATTTCGTTATTACCAATTTTATCATATTAGCATACCCGCATAGTTACATGATATAAAAACACTGGAAGGTTAAATCGTTCAAAATTCGGTATATATAGGTAGCCATTAATGCGATGTAATGATGAAATATATTATATTATAACAGGTTTTAATTTAAATGTTTAAATTAAAATGGTATCATCCTACTAATGCGTAATATTTCGCCATGACCTGATTATAATTGGTTAATAATTTTGGTATTTTTCCTAATCTGACTTTGGTCTACTGGTTTGCTGTAAATTAGTAAAGCAAAAGGATGAATCCAAAAGATGTTATGAAGGATAAATAAATGCAAGTCATTATAATTAATAAGTATGACAAAATCAATAAAAGCATTTTAGCAATTACTTTATATAAAATTAATTTTTTTTTTCTTTGTTTTCTCTTTTTTTTTTGGTGGCATTATTAGCCATTATTGTTCACTTTTGCGTCAGGTCATGTAATTTTCTACAGATATTCGGCCAAAAAAGAAAGTAACGCGAAAAATATACACCCGGAAAAAGAGATGAAACAAATAATACCCAAAAATATTAACTATAAAAGAAGGAAAAAAAATAGGACAGGGAAGAAAGAAAATATTTATAAAAAAAAAAATTGGTCATTGTTAGATAAAATTATGAAATAAAATAAAATATAATGAAATAATAAAACTGCTACAAAAACACATATTAATTAAATAATATAAACAAGAATTTACAATATTAATTGTCCAGTTGTTCTTTTTTTACGAATTATTTGATAAAAAAAAACCAAGTGTTAATGCCATCGCATAGATTTATTACGTTTAGCTAAATGGTTTGGGAATGGTTGAATACTATCCCTATATGATGATGGTGATGATGGTTCAGGTTTAATTGACCGTTTTTCAAGTCTCGTACTTTTTGATCGTCTCCGTACAATTACTTCTCTTCGTGAATCAGTCGTTGACGTTGATGGTGTAAGACGTCTTGGAGGTGGTTGAGGAGATTGTAGAACCGCTCTTTTACGAAGTTGCTCTTCAACCTTTGTTTTCAGCTCATCAGCTTCTAATATTTGTGAAATTACCATCGGATTTATCGTTTCCAATATTATCTGTTCTCCTTGATTATTGCCATCATTTTTTTTATTTTTCTCTTTTTTATTTTTCTCGGATTTTTCTTTTCTAAATTTAGCATTACTTCCTCTCCTCGAAAATCTACGTCGAGGTATTTTAGAGTTAAGAGATTGTCTATGTGTAGCAAAAACATTTCTTCCCATTATTACATCATCAAGTGACATAGCGACACTTTGTTCTAATAAATTTTCTCTAAATAATTGTGATGGTCTTTTAGGTTGAGGTTCTGAAATTGATTCTATATGTTCACTGTCTAACTTTCGTGTAGGCGCAGATTGTGTAGATCGAGAAGTTAAAACATTTCTTCCCATTGCTATTTCATTAAATGACATGGCAACACTTTGTTCTAATAAATTTTCTCTAAATAATTGTGATGGTCTTTTAGGTTTAGGAGCTGAAATTGATTCTACAGACTTTCGTTTTGGCTTATTATGTATAGATTGTACAGATTGTGTAGACTTTGCAATTTGGGTAGGTTGAGAAGCAAAGCTTTTCATCGCCATTTCATTAAATGATAAAGCAACACTTTGTTCTAATAAGTTTTGTCTAAATAATTGTGATGGTCTTTTAGGTTTAGGAGCTGACATTGATTCTACAGACTTTCGTTTCGATTTAGAACGTGGAACATCAGATGAAGTAGTTGTTTCTATATTTTTAATAAATTGACTTAAAGGAACAAGTGACGCATGAAGTAATTTTGGTGGACCATTAGTAACTGGCAACCATGGAAATCCTTTTATTGTTGGGCTTTGTATAAAATCATCACCTTCCATATCTGTTGGATCATTTGTATAGAAAGGATTTGATGTAGGAGCAGGTACCATTCTTTCTTGTGATTGAATTTGACGTTTTTTATATGATTTCCTATATTGAACACCCAATTTACGTCTTGAAGATGATCTTCTTATTATATTAAATTTTCGTTCATTATGATTATTTAATATCTTAAATTGAGCAATATCATTCTGTTCAACATTATTATATATTCTAGTTTTTCTTCTTTCTTTTATAGTTTGTGTTGATGATATATTATTATTATTAGTTGTCGATTTTTTTTGTTTTTTTATAGTTAGTTGATTTTTAAATATATTATAAGTATTATTTATTTCATTCTTATAAAAAATTTTATCTTTGGGCAAAGGAATTCTAGAAGAACGATTTACTGAGGAACGTTCATCAATTTGAACCACTTTAACAGTTGTTACAGTAATTCCTCCAGGAAATGAATAATTTTCTTCATTATCAGAATAGTCATAATCATTATATATTTCAACAATCGGTGATATTGGTGATGATATTATTGGCGGAGAGGAAGGGAAAAAATCTTCTTGTATTAAAGAAGTAGATGAAGGAGGTATTATTATATGATTTATATTCTGTACGGAATTTTCAAGGTCAATATGATCATCCGTATTATTCCAATTAAGATCGTATGTAGCATATCTACGAGAATTTTTTTCTTTTATAGAACTAATTATATTTTCATCATTATTTCTTCTTTCATCAGTAATGAAAGATGGTAATGATGATGAATTAGGCAAAATCGTTGGTAAAGAAGCAGACCTTTTATTAGGGAAATTTGTTGGTAATGGAGTCGAATTTATGTTAAGTAAATTCGCTGGTAATGAAGATGACTTTGTATCGGGTAAATGTTTTGGTAATGAAGATGACCTTATATTAAGTATATTTTCTGGTAATGAAGAAGACCTTGTGCTAGACATACGATCAGGTTCTTTATGTATTTCATTTATTGATGGTGTCATTTCAGATAAATAATTTTTAGTTTAAGTGTTATAAGCTAAAAAAAGATAATAAATAAATCGTAATTTATTAAAGGATGTATGCTATGCAATGAGACGTAAAAAAATTAGTAATACATACCCAGGAATTTGAAAGGAATGCGAATCTTTTATTTCAGCAGTTGGAGCTGTTATTGACGTTTTATTTTTTTGTCAACTCCCTGGATTATGGTAAGATAATCTTTCTGCTATAACAATAAAAAAGATCAGGTTAAGGATATTAAAAATATCGAAATTCTTTAAACTACGAAAATTTCAAAAGCATTTATTTCAAATAAATCGTGAAATGAAATAAATGTTTTGTTTTCTTTTTAAGGTTAACAAAGGATACGGAGCCAGCCAAAAAGACGTCAAAGAAGAAGAAAATGGAAATTAGGATGGGATTAAAAGGTCTTACCAAGGAATTTGATGGAGGAATTTCTACATAAGAAAAAAAAAATTTTTTTATTTTTTTATTCTTTTTAGTAAGGTTTAGGAAAATATCATAGAAATATATTAATATTTTTTTATTTACCTCATGAGTATCATCAAATGAAACCTGGCGCGTTGAATTGGGCAAAGAAGAAAAAAAAAAATTTTGTTTTTTTTTGCTTTTAATAAATAAAATCTTCGATTAGTCGTACAAAACTTATTGAAGTTTATCATAAAGTAACAAGCATGAATATCATTGCAGAAAAATTGTCTTTTATTTAAATTAATATAATTTCGAAATAACTGGATTTGCATGGTTATATTACTTGTATGGGTCATAACGTATAATCAAACCAATGAATCAAATTTACTAAGAGTTTATAAATTGTTGCCGATTGTGTTACATAAAGGTGATGTTTTTTTTTCAATAAACAAATACCGTTTAAAAAAGATATTTTTAAGAAAATCTTAGAAAATTTCTTTTTTTAATTACAACTCAAACTCATACGATATAAAAATACTAGCAAACATTACATAATGACTGTTACACAAAGTTTTGGATTTAATGAGGTGCATTTTCAAAGTTACATTAACTTGAACTTGTTATTATAAATTATCATTTATGTTCTCTTTTTTTTGACAAAAAAATCATAGATAATTTACAGGTTTTACCAAAGAAAGTTCAAGGAGGAGACATTTCATTCAAAAATCGTTTCGTCTTTCAATTAAAAAGTTTAACAATGTGAGATATTTTTTAAGCCAATTTAGGATGACTAGGGAACGTACTATGTATGTATTACAATTATGAAAGGTCGATCAAACATTGTATCTATAAATAGATATTAAAGGGAAGCATAATGTTTAATGATTTAAGATTGTTAAGACCCTTTAAGAATGTATTGAGAATCATATCATATGAGCATATAAGCATATAAGCCGTTGCATGATTTATAATTAAACTTTCAAATTTTGCAGAAGACCGAATTTATGTTTTCCTTTACTAATTTTTTTTTTTTTTTAAATTATAATTAATTAACAAATTTCTTTTATCTTGCACCAAACTGTAATATAATTTATTCGTGTATTATTATATGAAGATAGAATGTTGTGTTTAACGCGTGGGATTATTCCCGCAGCAATAAGTATTTCACATGTATTACGAATATCCATAAAATTTAAATCTCTTTGATTAAATAGGAACGCCAATCAAGGTTAACATGTTTTTGTGCACAATGACCTTTGTGTATGTACGATTGATATCCACATTTATCGACCATATGTATGATGATTTCGTGCTTTGCATTTGAAACTGTTCCACATATCTGTAGTTAAATGTTTCACTAATGAATACATTTGCAGTTTGTATGAAGATATTATCTAGAAAAATGTTATTCGTTCTATTGTTAACTAACGAACTTAGAAATAATTTAATTTGTGTCATTTTTTTTTTTTTAAAAAAAAAAGGTTAATAACTATAACATCCGGAAATTAATTTTAATATTATTTAATATAAAATATTCATTATAGCGATTACGAAAACTTAAATTTTCTTTTTATCGAATTTTTCTCTTTTAATTACACAAAAAAAAAATATTTAAAATAGAACGTAATATATATATTATCAACCAATCATAGTGAACGTATTAATTATAAAGGTAAATTACTAACAAATTTTATGATTTAGTAAATTACCAAATTAGAACTCTATTAAACAAATATGTATTAGAGAATAATATTACAAATGTAAATTAATAGTTAATATTAATTAACTAATTTAAGAAATTTTTTAAATTTTAATATAATTTAAACAATGGTAATTTACTGGTAATGTTATTGCATTACGGTAATTCTTAAAACCCGATCATTAATAAGTATTAAGTTGATTATAATAAATTCTAGGAAAATTCTCTGACATTATTCTTTTTTTTATGATTTTGAAAAATAATAATGGTTAAGTAAAATATACCATTGTTCCACGCGTCATTTTAATCATTTTTTGACATCTTGGAGAATTTGAAAATTTGATTGGCTAACGAGGAATATTATGATGTATGATGTATTTAATGTCACCTGATGTTACCTGATGCCCTGATGGTAATAAATGACGCGCTTTTTTAACCTTTATTTATTATATTTTAAACACCTACCACCTTAAACGCGCTGTTTTTCAACCTTAAACCTTTAACGCGAATTTTCAAACAAGATACGTATAGATTACGGATATTCATCGTTATCATTATGATGAAGGATTTTGAAGTTACTTATTTTGTTGGAGAACCTTTAACGTATTTTTCTACTCTGAACTTTTCGAATGATCCGATAAAAAATTCAATTTTTGTTTCGTTTAGTGTTGAAAATCGTTTAAGAGTTAATGGTTTTTGCTTAAAAGATACGTTATATGATTCTAGTTGGTGTTATGAGGATAATATCTTATATGCGTATACACGGGATATTGAAACCCTATTCATTACCGATTTTGAATTATCAAAAACTGTTCGAATGTTTTTTAAGAGTTTAATAGATGGAAATGCTCATTATCCTAAATTGAGATACGTTTATTTAATTGGATTTGGCGGAGAGTACAAGAGAGAAAGTTTTTATGATAATTTGATTCATTTTTATGATGAAAAAGATGATTATATAGTTCAATATGGGAGGGATACTATTAAAGAGATCGAAGCTAATTTAGCGTTTTGGGTAATGGATGATAGTGAATATATGTAGATAAAATTACTCTAATGTAATTTTTACAATCGCAGACGAGTAATATTGCATAATATCTTTCTTTCTCAAGCCAACTTTTATCAGCTTAGGCTACAAAACAAACATTTTCGTATTGATGTTATTGAGTATATACTTTTTTTTTTTAAATGCGTGATTTTCAAACATAATACTTTATTTTCAAAAATTATAACGATTTCCGCACGATCATTTCCAAAGTTAAAAATATCATACTCTTTGATTCATTCTTGAGATTTTGATGATCACTCATCTAATGAATGGTGGCATGTTTACATAATTATAACAGTTTTATCAAAGATGTACAGTACCTGTTTATATGATATCGCTTATATATCATCACTAAAGAACGAGAATTTCTAGATTGTAAAGCAATGGATGGTTAGATTACCAATCTTTGGCGTGTAAAATTTCAGAACCTATCTAAAATTGGTGAAAATATATTTAGGAATTCCATTAACCTCTCACGTCTAGTGTGCGTTTATTCAGTGATGCCGAGTTACCTCCCACGTCTAGTGGGCGTTTATTCAATGATGCCGGTAACTTATATTGCTCCCGAGCTATCTCTCACGTCTAGTGGGCGTTTATTCAGTGAACCGGAACTTATATTGCTCTCCGAGCTATTTAGTTTTGTAGAAACCAATATTATTACTGTAACGTATGATGTTTTAAAATTTAAATAATCATGTTTTTAAAATGCAATATTGTTATACAACATATCGTAAAAATCAGTATAAAAATAATTATTTATAAAAAAAATCTAATCAAACAATTTATACTAATTATTGAATAATTAATAATTAAATTTGATTACTGAATAACATTTATGCTGCATATGTTACCTATATCAAAATGAATAAAATTAGATTAATGCATTAATAAAGTCAATGCATCTTTTAGATAGATAACTAAGAGTATTTAATTTGACCCAAGGGGGAAATTTAAATAACTATCCAATCAGATATTTTGCTGTACATTTTGTACGCTTTCATTTTAATCTGATTTTTAGAATAATATCATGGAAACTTTAATTTAGTGAGATTATCTTCAAAGTTTCATGTTTGGAGTTAAACATTAAACCCATAATTAATTGTGAATATTATATTACTAGTATGGTTGGATAATGACCAATGACCATTTATGATATTCCACTTGATCCACTCTTCCGCCTCTATTTCACGAGTATCAATCACGTGATATGCTCTGTCTGCTGACATTAAGTCTCCAGGTATGACAAATAGAATTTCTCTAACCAAGTTCAAACATTATACAATAATACTAACTTCCGACAGATAATTCCGATAAACATTCCGATGAGCATTCCGATGATATAAGGTTATTATTTTTTCTTTTCTCGCTTCAAGTAAAAATTTGTAATAAAATACGAATAAAATGTCAGAAAATATCCAAACCGAAACTCATACTTCTGATCGCGAAATAGAAAGTGATTATGTTGACGAAACAAATGAAAATAATGAAGGAGGAGGTTTTGTGTAAAATTCATAAATCTTTATGTTCTTTTGTTTGGTTATCAAGTTATTAACGATAATATTTATCAAAAAAGATTATGAAGGAACAAATGAGAATAATGAGGAAGAAGGTGTTGTGTAAATTATTATAAGATCATAATATTATTCCATTTAATTATCAAGTTATTAACGATAACATTTATCAATGAAGTTGATTTTCTTGAAGATTTTGAAGAAGATACTGAGGTCAATTTGATTTATCATATCTAATCAACATTTGATCTTTGATTTTCATCGTGAATTACACGTTAAAATTTCATTAATTTTAGGAAATCGAACTGTTAAATATACGTTTGACTGATATATCAAGTTTGAGGCTCGACCGGTTTCCAAAATTAAAGGTAATAATATCGGTTTTGGATCGATTTATAAGATATTAATTTAAATTTTATCTTCTTTCTACTTTTAAGACTTTATGTATTCGACAAAATCTTGTTACTAAAATTAATGGTCTTGAAAGTCTAAAGGACCTTGAAGAACTTGATCTTTATGATAATCGAATATCATATATTGAAAACTTGAATAATTTGACTGAATTAAAGTTAGTATTGAATCTGATATATAAATATCCTTTGTTTCGGATGTATTCTATTTGATATTATTCACTAATTTTTTTTTCTTCTCCTAACGACTAAATAGAATATTAGATTTATCCTTTAACAAAATTCGAGTTATTGAAAATATAGAACATTTAACAAAATTAGTAAATCTTTATTTTGTTCAAAATAGAATATTAAAGATTCAAAATTTGGATAATTTGATAAATGTAACCAATTTGGAATTAGGAGCAAATAAAATTAGAGTATGTATAATAATATACCTTAAATCTTAATTATTTTATAGTGTTAAATTTTTTAGAATTTAATTTTTTTTTAATAGGTAATTGAAAATTTAGATAAACTTGTGAATTTGGAACAATTGTGGCTTGGAAAAAATAAAATTACCGAATTTCAAGTATGAACTTTTTTTAGTAAAGCTCGAAATAATAATAATAATAATATTTATTTAGCTTTTACATGTTTACCTAGAATTTGGCGAACTTGAGAAATCTTAAAATTCTTAGTATACAAAGTAACCGCTTGACTCAAATAAAAGGATTAGAAGGTCTAGTTAATTTAGAGGAAATTTATATGAGTCATAATGGTATCCGAAAGATTGAGGGATTTGAAAACAATGTTTGTACTTTTTATGTGATTCTTTTTTCCTACTATAAGAATTTTTTGAGTAACATTATCTTAATATTTATTGTAGTTAAAATTAAGAGTAGTCGATGTCAGCAATAATCTTTTAACAAAAATTGAGAATATTTCTCATCTGACAGAATTAGAAGAATTTTGGGTAAATTATTTTAATCTATCATTGGAAATAAATATTTATTAACCAAAATTGTTTCTTTTTGTTAGGCAAATAATAATCAATTGTCAGATTTTGAAGAATTGCCAGTACAAATGGAGCATCTTAAAAATTTGACTACAATCTATCTAGAAGGAAACCCGATGCAAACAGAAAATCAAGCAACTTATAGATTAAAAGTTAAAACGCTTTTACCTCAAATAAGTCAATTAGATGCAACGTATGTTTCTTAATCTTCTTTCCTTGTTTTTAATTATTCAATTTTTTTTTAAAAAAAATTTTTTATCATTAAATCCAGATACATACGAAGTCAACCAATGACGTAATAAAATTTGGTTTATATATAGGATGCGTAATTAATTTATATCGTATATTTATTATATCATTAATATTGTTGAATTGAATATTTTATTTCTATTTTTACCTTCTCTTTAAATTTCTTAATTTTTTCCAACCTTTTGTTAGATTAAAATAAATATAATCATTTGGTACAAAGTTTTGATTTTTCATCATTTCTACGAATTGAATAGATTTTTCAATTTGACCTAACATACAACAACCTTTAATCAAATCACAATATAATAAATAATCAGGTTTAATATTTAATTTTAACATTTCTCTAAAAACTTCTAAAGCACCAGTTAAATCTCTATATTTAAATAAATAACAAGTAATAAAATAACGAAAAGTTTTAACATTTGGTTCATCATCAACATCTTGATAAGGATAAGAATTTAAAATGGACAATTTGAAACTTTGAAATAATCTATCAACTGTTTCAACATCTTTTGATTTCCACAATTTACCAGCCCAGTAAAATGCTTCTTTCTGTGATTCCGTAGATCGTTTGATTAAATTTCTTTGTTTTGTATTGGGAGAACGAGCAAGATTTTGTAAAGCTCTTAAGGTGGCACTAACAGGTTGAATATTTTTATTAATCATTTCATCATAAACTTTCTTCGCATTATCCCTATTATTTACTTGAACCCAAGCTTTAATTAAACACGTATAAACATAAACATTAGGTTCAATAGAATCTTTTTTCAAATTTTCAAAATATTCTACAGCTTTATCAACTTGACCATTTAAAGCAAAACCATCAATTAATATACTATAAGTAACAATTGAAGGATTAATTTCACGTTTTTTCATTTCTTCAAATAATTCAATAGCCAAATTCATATCATGAAATCTTTGAGCAAAAGAAGAAATAAATATAGTAAAAAAATAATTATCAGGAGGGAACTTGAACTTATAATTATCAAAATCTTGTAAGAATCTCTTATATAAATTATAAGTTGAATTTTTATCTTTTGATTTTTGTAATAAAATTTTCAAATATAATGTTAAACTTTGAATATCAGAATTGATTATTGATTGAAATACTTTTTCAGCATTTAAAAAATCCTTATTTTGAATATAAACCTTCATTAAACATACATTATAAATACGATTTGGTTGTATTCCAAAATGTCTAAATTTATGTAACATTCTATTAATTTCCAAAGCTTTTAAAATATCACCTACATTAAGATATCCTTTTAATAATGTTGAAAATGTTACAATATCTGGTGTGATTCCTGATTCAATTATTTCATTAAAGAATTTGATTGCTGTTTCCATATCTAATTTATTAACTGAATTATGTATTATTACATTATAAGTTGTAATATTTGGTTTAATATTATAAGATTTCATTATTTGAAAAAATTGTTCACATTTTTCAATATTTAATAATCTCAAATGATGATTAATCAAAGTTGTAAATATTTCAATTGTTGGTGATATTTCTTCTTGAATCATCAAATCAAAATATTCCTCTGCTTTATCCATCATATCCATTTTAGCAAATCCATTAATTAAAGAAAGAAAACAAACATTATCAGGTTTAATCCCTCTTATTTCCTTCATTTCTTTAATATATATTATAGCTTTATCTATATTTAAATTTGAACATTCTAAGTTAATCATCTTTGTATATAATTTATTATATTCTAATTGTTGAATATCTTTTTTTATTATTATATTAAAAAGATTTCTAATCATATTAATTATATTTAAATTATTATTATTATAATCATAACTTCTAAAATTATCAAACATTTCATGAATTATTGAGGGATTTGGTATATAATTATTATCAAGTAATAATTTTTGCATTATAATTATTGCTTTTTTCTTTTGTTTATATTTTAATAATTCTAAAATTATTAAATGTTTTGTTTCAAAAGTTAATAAATTATTATTATCCTCAAATTTATCATAAATCCACATAATAGATTCCATTTTATTATCAATATCTGAACCTATTAATTCTTTAATTAAAAGATTTGTAAATTCAGGAAAATTTTCTATATTATTTAATTCATCAATTTTTGTTTCAACTAATTGTTTAAATAATTTAAAAGTTATTTCAATTTGTTTTTTATTATTATCTGTGGATGTAGATGATGATGTAGATGATTCTGGTAAAATTGTTGTTGTAGTTGTTGTCGTCATTATCGGAGTATTCGTTGAAATTATTGATGATGATGATGATGATGATATTGAAGTTGTTGATATAAATGATGATGATGAAAAATATTTATTATTATTATTATTAAAATAAAAAAGTTTTTCATTATTACTCATAATAAAAAAATTTTTTTTTTTTTGTTTTTTACATAAAAAACATTTGATTTCTTTTCTTTGAATTAATTTTGTTGTATTATTTATCACGTATTTATTCATTATTGATGATGTTATTATCGTTTGTAATCTCGTCGTGATCATGTTTATTTCAAGAAAGAAATCGGTTAAAAAAAAAGGAGCAGAAAAATTTTTTTTTTTTTACAATTTATATGTAGATAATCATTGAATAAAATGTCACACAAAATCACCCACATCGGTAACGGTATACTGTAACATAATGAATCATAATGAATGTAACAGCCTAACAGCATATTCAAGACAAATATAGTTTTTTTCTCGTATAATCTGACACGATTATTAAGTAAATGATATAAAAATAATACGAAAGGAATTGTAATGAAAAAAAAAATAAACATTTTTTATTTTACATGTAATAAACAGTAATATCAGGATTTTGGTTCATAAATTGTAAACTATTTGGATTTTTTGAAGCTTTTTCATTATCTACAACATCAGTTGAAAAATGTACTTGAAATCTTTTATATCGTCTAGAACTACTCGTCAAACAACTTTTTAATAGTTTTTCGTTATTATATCTTTTAAATGCCGCAAATCTATCTTGAATTAAATTACGGTCTTCATCTGTTTGAACTTTTGTTCCCTATAAAAAAATAATAATAATAATAAATTAATAAAAGGTAATATATATATATATATATATATATAAGAAAGAAATTTGGTAATAAATAATAAACATACTTTTTTATTCCCATCTAAAAATGCCATTAATTCAGGATAATAAAATTTTGCTAAACATGCAAGATATATTTCTAATCGCACCCTTCTTAATTCAATAAAATCTTCTTCAAATCTTCCTGATAATTTATTATTATTTTTTTTTTTATTTATAAAAATCTGAAAGATAATGTTAAAATCATTTTAATATTATGTACTTACCTTTAGATTGTTTTTGAGGCAGTGGAGGTAAAACTTCACTACCATATTTTCCTATAAGTTTTTGATGTAATTTATAGAAATCTGTATACCTTTTATAAATAATAATTTTATTTACATTTCCATCCTCTGTCCAAAACTAAAAAAAAAAATCCGATAATCAGTATCGGGTAAAACTGATTCTGATTATCAATAAATTTTTTTTTTTTTTTTTTACTCACCCTACAAACTATTTGATATGAAACATATTGACCCAATCCAAACAATTCTATTCTAGTAGTCCAACCTGGAATATGTACCTAATAAAACACAATTATTTTTTTTTATATATAAAGAAAGAATATAATTTTGACAATTCATTTAGATAAATTACCTTGCAACTAGAATTTACATATACGACGGGTTCTATTATGAAAAATTAAAAAATTTATCAAATTATAAAAAATTCAATTTATAGGCAATAAATCGCGTTGAAAGAGGTAGAAATACATACTTTGCGATAAAGTGTCCAATGTTCCATTTGTAATTAAATATTTTACAGAAGCACCAGCAGTTATACTACTATTTAATATTTTACACACAACAGCCATCCTAATATCTTATTTTACAGTTTTTTGAAAAAAATTTTTTTTTTTTGAAATAAAAAATTTTGAAATTGAAAATAATTATATTTGAAAAAGGGAAAATATTTACTATTCTGTTAATTTATGAATATTTATAGAAAAAATGAAGAAGTCCTAGGCTGAAGGAGAACAATGATCAAAAAGAAGTAATGCAAAGTAAGCGCGCGTAGACAGTATTTCAATTGTATGATTATTAAACTGAGTTAATTCAATGCAAAACTACGTATAAAATTTTTTTTTTAATTAATAGAGTTTTTTCTTTTAGAAGAAGTGTTAATCAGGGATTAAAATATTTAAATGCTTTAAATGAAACCTATTTTCAAATGTAGTCATGTGAAATATTAATTATAAGTGGTTCTGTGATAATGCGTTTGCTTACATACTTTTAGTTTCAGCACCTCTAATTTTAAGTTCCTCCGCCTACTAGCATAAAATAACAAACTTTATATAATATTTTTTTGAATGCACAAATCATAGACTGGAAAAAACTTTTTTTATTTGTTTGACAAGAACGGAATATCTAAGATTTTTGTATAAAAAATTTCGGTCATATCGGTCATATGAACACATAAAACTTAAAAACAGGAAAACTGCCGACATTTTGTACGACTTTGATACCAACTTACAATATTATACTAACTACTGATCAACAATATTATGATATATTACATGTAACATAATCATGCGATGAGTAAATCTAACATTACTTAACATTACGCCATATCGTAACCTCTTTTCCAGTATTAGTTATATTAGAATTCTAATATTCTTTGTTCCAGATATTTTTAATTTTTTTCCAATAACTTTATTCTATTTCCCATTTTTTACGTTCAAATGTCTAGAATTTTCTTTTAATTATATCAGGTATACTTTTTAGTAAATGGATTCTTCTATTTTATTTTTAAATTATAAGTGCCTAATTTAATATGCTAATTTAATATGTTTTTGTTAATTATTGCATTATGACATAAAATTAATAGATCCAAATAAAATTTGTTTTAAATGTTTGTGATGGACTGTTTCAGGATTTTACATTTTAATTATTAAAATTCAATATTCATCTCGTATCGGTATAGGGTAATTTCGATGTTCAAGAGTTTTGTAATATTTAAGGATATTGTACTCCAAAGAATTGATGCATAAGAGAAAAAAGCATTAAACTAGCGAAATAATAAAAAATAAGATATTAAAAAAAGCAAAAAACAAAAAGATTAAAATACGCATTGACATTTGACATCAGGTAGTAGTTGAAAAATGATGTATGATCATGTTATTCTTTTTGAAGTAATGGTTTTCAACTTAAAAATACCACTGTACTAATTTGCTGTCAAAAGATTAACAACGATGATTATTCCATATATACATTAAAGTAAAATTCAATCAAAATGTAATACTGACGCCAAAATTTTAGTACATATTAAATTATATTTTAGGTCAAATGATTATTTTTTATTACAAAAATTAATTCATTTATCTCATCCATTATTTTCCAAGTTTTCTTTCGTTATAATTGTTATCATCAAGCATGTGAAATTATGAAAAGAATTTCATTAATATTAACAATCGTTCAGATTATTAATTTAATACATGCAAATGCATGCAAGACTTATAACAAATATATTTTCAGGGTTTTGCTTCTTTTGAAATAGATCACTACACTATCAATATCCATTTATGTTCCAACTATAATAAGATCATGTTTCTTAAAAAAGAAATAGCCCCATTTTATGATCCATCCCATTTTTATAACAGTACACTAGAAACTGGATGTGTTTCTTATTTTAGATTAGGTGTAATTTCAAGTTTAATATTATATTTGAGTATTAGAGTAGGCTAGTTCGTGCATCCTGTGAACTTTTTATATTTTTGAATAAACTGATTTATTAAATCAAAGAAATTTTAATTACAAGATATATAGCTAATAAAAAAAAATTTTATTATACTTTTTTCTTTTTCTTTTTGTCTAACTTAGATGTTTCCGTTGAATCTTGCTTTTTCTTGTCAGATTTAGGCGTTTCTTTATTTTTCTCATCCTTTTTCTTCTCAGATTTTGGTGTTTCGTTAATAGTTACTTCTTCTTTCTTATCTTTCTTTTTCTTTTTCTTATCAGATTTTGGTGTTTCTTGAGTAAGTGGTTCTTCGCCTTTCTTTACTTTCTTTTCTTTCTTATCAGATTTTGGTGTATCTTGAATAGTATTCGCTTCCTTCTTATCTTTCTTTTTACTAGATTCTAATTCTGAAGGTACTACTAGAACAAATTTTTCTTTTTCCTCCGATTTTGAATCATCATTTTTTGTTTCCTTCTCAGATTCAGCAGTTTTGGGTGTTGTTTCTTGAGTTTTTTCAGTATTACTCTTTTTCTTTTTTTTCTTTTTTTTCTTTTTAGTTGACTTTTTACCTTCAGCATTTTCATCTTCGTCCTCATCCATCGCATCATCAGATCCCAAATCTTTATGTCTCTTAGGGGATACTCCTTCCGATTCCGGCGATGCTTTGCGTTTTCCCAAGACTATTTCCGCTTTTTTATCGTTTTCTTCATCAACATCCATTGCGTCAAGCTCTTGAATTGCTTTAGTAATTACGTCGATGTTCTTTGTAACAGCTGTACCATGTTCGTAAAAACTCAATCTCTCTTCAATCTGGTTTTTCAAGGCTTCACCAAATACTGATGTTGGTTTATCTTTTGAAAATAATCGAAACCACATTAAAATGACATGTTATATATTTAACGTTAAAATATAATAAATTACATTACCAGCAAAACAGTCGATCCGGGAAGCGATAGTGCATTTGTTTGCCAAAAATCGAGATATTCTGCCTTTATTTTTAGCTCCCGCGCGACCGATAAAAGAGGAATGATATAATAGACCATATTTTGGCGTGTTTCCTTTTGTCTTTAGGGCCCTGTTAGAATATCAAATAATTATTCTAAATTTTTTAATTACAAAATAATTTTTACTATGCAAAATAATTTATTTATACCTAAACAAAGCTTTTTCTGCACCGAGAATTTGTACGGTTGAAGCGGGATATTTTGAAAGGTTTGTTAAACTTCCAGCATGTGAAATTAATCTAGCACCAACAATTTCACCAATTAATGCTGATAAATTAGGAGCAACGTTATGCATCTTGGACAATAAATATTCATGCATTTGCTTTCGGTAATTAGCTAAATCAATTACTCGATCCGTAAAATGTACTATATTAATCATGTCCAATTCGGATATATCAGTACCCATTGATGATTTAGCTGCGTCAAGAATTTGTCTTGCCTTCGATTCATCCTCAGTTATTTCAATAAGACCATCCAATTGTTCTTCAGTCAGTTCACTCTTGTTTTTGATAAATTTGGCAAGTTTGGCATACTGATAATTATCATTAACAATTTTAACAAGTTCTGGAAAATGCCATGAATACCATTCCCTAACAAAATAAAGATTTTTAAAAAATAATTATTTAAAAATAATTAAGAAAGTAAAATTTATTACTACCTGACACGCATAGCAAATGTATTCACATCCTTATCCAGTTGATCTAACAATGATATAGCCTGGATAATCATATTGTCGGCTCGATTAACATTGAACTTGACTTTGGCTCTTGAATAGCTATGACCTAACCCAAGTCGACCTTTCTCAAGATCATTATCTTTTATCAGCTGACTCAACATTTTATCTGAATGGAGGCGAATGCCTCGTAAAAGTTCAATAACAAGTTCGCCATAATCACAGTTATATCCTAATTCAGTTTTGATCGAACCAGCTAAACTTTTGTCTGCAATACCTAAAACTATACTATTCTTTTTTAAACCAGGCTGTGAAAGATTCAATGTTAAGAATTCTTTGAGATAATCGTTCACAACACCTAAAATTCATTAAGATTAAAATGTACATATTGTCAAGAAAATAATGAAAATAAATATCGTTTGAAAAAGAGTTCTAACCTTCGGATATATCATTTGCATTCTCTAATGCGTGAGCAGCATTTTTAAAAGGAGCGATAGCTTTAAGTTTTACAGTTTTTCCAAACTTTACCAAATCTTCTACAGAATTTTGAACCTGTTCAAGTTTGACGCCTATTTCTTCACTTTGCAATCGTTCAAACAATGCATATCCAAAAGGAGTTTCGAAAAGCACGAAATTCACCTTTTAAAAATAAAATTCGAACCTTTAATAGAAAACAAATAAATAATAAATACATATAATTATAAGTACCATGCTTATTTACACGTATAAATCAACAGGGGAAAAAAAATTGGGTCGATTTTTTTTTAAAAAAGATTTTGCCAGATCTCGTGATTAAGTTGATAAAATAGGAAATTGTCTTGGTTCTCATCAAAAATTGGAAAATCGCTTCGGTATAGGACAACTTTTTTGGCGGGAGCATAGTTCAAATTAAATATCACTTTACTTCGTAGCTTCACTATATGAGACTTTATTATTCAAAATTTGAATAATTTTTACTAAAAGATCCTACTGTAAGTTTTTACAAAATTTTGGGAACTTTTGCCGGGTTTATTATAATGTGATAATGTTAAGCGAACAATAACGCGTATTTTTGGCGCAAAATGTATGCTTCTAATGCTGACATGCGTTTCAAATTTCGGAAGGGCAGTATATGAAATTATGGTTTATTAGCCGCTTTGTTTTTTTATGAAAATCAGTCTGGTACTCCTCTTAAGTCTTAACCATAACATGTAAGAATAAATTTATTTATATTTGAAAATAAGAAAATAAATTGATTTTAAGACATTAGTTTCTGATGCTCTATTATTGTGTTTCTTTCATTTTTTCAGATTGTACTTTCTATGCCTGCATACTATTGTCCATAGCCCATAGCAGTATCTTTTTTAATAGTTGACCTGTAATCACCTTGTTCTATTTTACTTAAGCATATACATCTTTATAATTTCCACCTGACATTAAACTGAGAAAAATATGACGGATAGAAGAGAGACTTTTGTAATGCAATATTACTCCAATGGCACCAAATATTCTTCTTATAATGGTTAAAAAGTTTAAGCTTTCCATATACTTACCATAGTATACCACTACTTTTTTCGTCTTTAGGTACAGGTGCCAAGACTAGATCTTAACATTTCTTTTTTCAGAAATAGTGAGTAGGCATGATATCATTCTCACAATTACTCCAGTCCTGTATTTCGACGCGGGTTCTCTCTTCTAATTATACTAGCATTAATGGGTGATTCTTTTGGGATCCTTGCCGTGGACTGACTGTAAAATGTATAAAAGGGACGTAGATTCACCTTTAGCTTCACTAGAGATAAATCATACTAATAAATCGTAAAAAATTACGCAAAACTACTTGTGATCTAACATACCTGTTTCTTGGTATACGTCACTAAAATGACCAATGAACTTGATGCAAAAATTAATACAACTATTACTGTGGAGATCGAAAAGGGATGAACAAAAAGCTTAGCGCAGAAGTTAATACTAAAATCTCCAACGAAATTTTCACACATCTTTCTGACGTTAATTCTTCTTTCACTGCGGAGCTCGGCAGATTTAATAATGAACTTAATGATAAACTTAACGAAGAAGTTAATGCGGGGTTCGGCAAAATCAATAATGAACTTAATAAGAAACTTACCGAAGAATCTGAAAAATACCTCACCAGAATTGTGGAGTCTCAACGGCTTTGTCGATTGGTGTGACTCGTGTGATCTACTTAAGGGAGACAAAGTGAAATCTTGGACCATATAAAAAAGGGACTTGGGAAAGTCAAGAATAATGTACTCATTAATGAAGATACACGACAGAAGGCAACTAAACTGTACGAGGACTTTCAGGTGATATAAATAAATAAATAGTACATGTAGGGATAGGATTGTATACATTATTAGATGACTATTTGTTGTTTTTTATTATTACAAATCTGAAGAGATAACAAAGATGTTGGATTGAGCCAGGGACTATTTGTCAACTGGAAGATTGACTATTTGTCTATTCTTCTCTTTGGTCTCCTGTAGCACACTAGGGACTATTTGTTACCGGTGTTGGACTATTTGTTCGCTATGGCCTTTATGTTTTTTTAAAACTACGAGATTTAATTTTGTTTTTGTATTATTGGCTAAATTTAATCATTTCTTTCATGTTTCACGATATCAGACATGGAAATCCTCACGAACAACTATGGAATATTTTCAACAGCTTGAGATTCGTGATCAGAGCAAACGGGAATTAGAAGTGATTGAAAGTCAGAAGACAATTGATCTCGCCGAAATTGACCGTATAAAGGTACTTTTTTTGTTCTTTTATACACGACTTTCTAGCTATAGTGCGCTATCTGTACTAAATAATTTTGATATGTATATGCTACAGGTTTCTCAATTACGGAACAATACAGAATCAGTAGCAAAGATCCATCAGCATGTTTCTGATGGCTTTGTAGAATTTACTAAAGAAAATACAATACAAAAACCCACGTTAGAATCTGATCGCAAAAGTAATTCTGGTAAAAAACAAGAGCCTGTGAGTATCTTTAACAAGATACATAGCTCAAGATTAAAGATTTCTAATTTTGCTTCTGTCCATTAAAGTCAGCGTTGAAGAATCCTGAAAAATTAGAAAATCCCCCAAAAACGACCAGCTGAAGAAGCTTCTCCTGTTATTACATCTCCTCCCAGCCTTTGCGATTGTTCTCCCCCTCTATCCTATAAAAGTGTGGATAATTCTTTTGACACCGAAGCATCAACTCCCTCTTCAGTAATGTTTTTTCGTTTTGTTTGTCATATGATGTGATAAGTTCGTTTCTAATCTGCATTGCTCTTCAAAGTCAAACAGCCATGACGTGTCGGATACCGGGATTCATGAAGACAATGATGAAAATCCTTTCATCATAAAGAATGGAGAGGGATCAAGGAACAATAAGGTTATTATTAATCAGTTTTATTAATTAAGTAAAGAATCTTTATTCATAATATGTTCCTTAATATAATCTTTTTATTAATTAATTCAATTTCTAATTATAGTATAAGACAATTCTATCATAGCAACATATCATCAACCATATTGATATAAATGATGCTTCTACAAATGACTTAAATATCGAGAAGTATTATGAATTTATAGTCACTTTTCCCGATATAATAATAATCTTTTCTTGCCTATAGTGGGTGGCAGATGGTCACAACATCTCTTTGATTTTTGTATTTTCAGGTGATGAGGAAGTGAAGCTTTCTCCATAATCATTATATAAAATTTTGGAATCTCAAAGTATATACCTGACTAACCTGAGTATGATATAAAGATAACTTTGGAATCATCTCCCACCCTCATCAGTAAATTTTTTGGACTTAGGATCTTTAAAGATTTTTGTAAATAGAGCAGATTCTTTAGGGATTATAAATTTTTCATTAAAGATTTATTATTAAATCCCTAGTAGTAGGGAAGATTTTTTAGGAATTCTTATCAATTTTATTATAAATCAATCCCTAAGGATCCTGACTTCAAAAAACTTACTGATGGCTAGCAATGATTCAAAAATTTGTACTTGATCTTTGAATTCTAATATTTTTGCATCTAGTGAACTATTTTGTAAGATCTTATTTTGTCTATATACTTTAAGATCAGGGTTAGTATCAGACAAGCTCAAAAATATGCAAATTTAATCAGTAAAAGCTGAGATATTTGTGAATAAAGGAGAACAATAGGATCCTGAATATTTCATGTATAATTCATAAATGAGTTTTTGCAAATTTGGCCAAATTTAGTCTAAAATTATAATTTTGATTTTTGCAAATTGATTCATATTTAGCTTGAAGTCATGCATATTTTTGAGTTTTTGCAAATTGGGTTAAATTTTACACAGTCATCATATATTTTTGAGCAAATTGACCTTATTTTTGGTATTATATATGAAATTTTTTTTTATTGTATTATTATAATATAAATTATTTTATTCATAATAATTAGCTACTAAATCAATTACTTTGAATTTCTGATTATAATTGTTTATAGTACAGAACTATCCAAATATTTTAATTCTAACGTGATTACACATAAAAAAATATAAAATATTTTCTATTTTAAATTAAATATTTCTATTTTTCAATAAATATCCTGTAAAACCCAAACAAAGAAAAAAATGTAAAATAGCATTTATATTAAAAAACAAACTATGCGATAAAGAAACTTATTATTTTGTTTTACAGAAATCCTTTGTCACTAAAATCCCTTACAACACTTTTAAACTGAGATCCTTCTGCCAATATTAGTTTTTTTCAAAAGATTTTTATGTGGCATATCAACTATTAGTATAGTTATATTATTATAAAATTTGGTTAGAAGTTTATATATACGTTGTTGAGAAATAGCTGAAAAAGTAAATTCTTTATTATATAATAAGTGTTAAAACTAAAAAATATTTAGTTTACAGATACTTCTAAACTTCACATTCAACTTTTTAATATAATTTATTAAAAAAATATCAATAATTTAATTTTTAAATTTCTAATTACATGTATTATCCTTTTCCCACATCATATTTATATGATAACGACCAATCTAAAAATATAATTTTAAAGGCTTTTACAGTTTGTAAAATATTCTATTTATTTATAAATTTCTAGTACTTTACCAAAAAAATAGCCAACTTCAAGAAAAGATTCTTTTAAAACTTATTATTAATAAATAACTCTTGGAAAATTATATTGATATGTCAGTTAAAACTTAGAGAATAAAAAAAAAATTTTTTAGCATATTTATTAGATAAAAATTGAAGTTTATATGTGACGAAAAAACCAAAAATTTGAATATATATTAATAAATCATAGTAAAAAAATGATTGACAAGCTGTATATTAATTAATAATCCATTTGACGTTCTTGATTCCAGAAACAGTGACTGTTAAATATAAATTATTCAGTAATTTGGTGCAGTATCAAGTATTCTTATCCTGAACTATAGTTTAGACGCTTGTTCTGGATCATTAAATTTAATTGGATGATGATTGTTTTATGTAATATTTATCTTAGAAAAATTTTGTGATACTTATTTTTTAAAAAAAAAGTAAAGAAAATAAAATTTAACACCTCAAAGTAATTTTTTTAAGCAAAACATCATCTATTAGCTATTAGCCAATAAACTTAATTTTATTTATATTTTATACAAAAATATATACCAACATACTACTAGGCAGTGTTGGGAAGTTTGTCCAAAACCTTCAGTTTTAAATAGGGTTTGGACAGGTTTTAGACAGCTTTAATATATCCAAAACTTATCCATAACTTGTTTAAAACTTTACCAAATCCTAAAAATCTATCCAAAATTCAACACTGCTACTAGATATAATATTATTCATTTTAAATTAAATATATTCAGTGAACTCAGCACTAGAAATTTTTTAAAAAGAATCTTTAGAACCTATGACTATTCTTAAGTAGAAACCTGCAAAAAAATAGAGAGACAAAAACATCCTATCAATTGCAAAATTTATGCCTAGACAAATTTCAATTGATACCACCAGAGATAATTTTAGTGATGCAAATATTTTTGTCAATTAGTGAAGAATTTACTAATTATATACTTAACCACCTGAAAATTTAAACTTTAATTGATCCTATATACATCATTATCGATTTTTCAAGTATAAGAAATCTTATCCTTCCAGTTAATATTGCCAATTATTCTTTAAACACTACTCTATTTCCTATTTCACTAGTTCTTGTTAATTCATCTAATCACATATTAAATTTCTAAATTTCTGGTTCAGATCTAATTTTGGTTCCATTTTTGATTTCAAATTTGATTCCTTACCGAAATTGTTTTTGGTATGAATTTTTTAATAAAAAATATTTTCAGAATCATATTTTAACTGAAAATAT
>JADRCO010000167.1:0-46339 GCA_021464525.1 Rhizophagus sp. LPA8_4_AMF | reverse complement strand
TTAATACCATTTAAATATTCCCATAATTTTTTACGGTATTGCCCATTATTCAGTAATTTTTCATCACGAATGGGTGGTAAAATTGGAAGTTTTTTGACGTGTGGAAGTATTTTATTTAAATCAAAAGCAATCTTTATTGCCGAAGAATTAAGTGGCTTGATTTCTTTTTTAAAAATTCAACTTTCATTTTTAGATCATCAGGCTTATGAGTTTCAGAACCAATCCAGCTGAAATTATAAGGCATTTTGATTTGTGAAATGCCTTGTCTAACTATATACATTTGCTTGTCATTTGTATTAGTAATTTTCAAAAATCCACCAGTTTTTGAGAGTAATATAACTCCAGATTTAACATCAATCACAAATTGCGTAAAGCTAGTCTCTTCTAACTTTGCTTTTATATCGAAACTAAGATTAAAGACTTCTGAATCAATACTGTCAGCTAACAGATTAGCTGCTGTATCTGAAATAAAGAATATTGTTGATTTATTAATTTAAGTTATTAGACAGAAAAAAAAATAATAAATATACTGTATCTTGTAATATGCAATTTGACTAACCTGTTTTTTTGATTTTTTTGTTTATCAACTAAGACTATAATTATAAAAAATAGTTAAATTAAAAAAATTTATGTATGTGATGAAAAAACAAAATATTTTCAAATAATTACTATCAAGGTTTCTTTTAATAGTATCTATAATGAAATAACAATTATAAGTTATATTAGAAAAAATAGGAATTTTAAAATTAAAACAAGTAGAACTAAAAATAACTACTTTGATATGAGCTGGACGAAACATTACTAGACAGATCATCTTGACATAAATCAGACAAATTCTTTAATAACAATTAAAAGTTGCATTAGTAAAATAGGTATTTTAAATTAAAATCAAGTAGAACTAAAAATAACTACTTTGATATGAGCTGGATGAAACAGTGCTGAACGGATCATCTTAACATAAATCAGATGAATTCTCTAATAACAATTAAAAGTTGCATTAAAAAAATAGGTATTTTAAATTAAATCAAATAAAACCAAAAATAACTACTTTGACATAGGCTGACAGAACAATGCTGAACAGATCATCTTGACATAAACCAAACGAATTATCTAAAAATGAATAAAATTTTATTTGCCAATTATTGTTCAAGAAAATATTTTACTTTCTAAACTCATTACTGTTATTGATATCATTAATTTCATTAATAAAGTTTTCATTCATGATCTATTTTATGAAGTTAAACTCTTAATATTACTAAACTCTCAGTTTACAGTTGGTCCAAATAATAATTTACCTCTATAATTGTTAATATTTTTTTGAAATGGAATTATGAGTGAATAATTTTTTTTTTAAAAAAAAAAAGAATGTGAAAGAATTAATAATTTTTTTTTTTTTTAAAAAAAAAAGGATGTGAATGAAATAATAATTTTTTTTTTAAAAAAAAGGGGTTAATGAATTAATATTTTTTTAAGGAATTTATAAGGATAAGTAATGAGATTAATGAGATGAATAATGAGATGAATAATGAGATGAGTAATGAGACGAAATTATATTGTTCATGACTGATCACTTGACTGATTCCATCTATGATTCACCAATCAAGAAATACGCTAAAAAAGATTAGACAGATGAGAAAAATTATCTGACAATAGTGAATCAATTAATATGGTAGGATTTGAATATTCCATTTAAAATTCAAGAATGAAGAGAAGTTTATTTTTTGTAATTTCATTTTAAATATTCCTTTTCTTTTTAACATTCTGCAGGAAGAATATGTTTAGAACGTGTTTCAGCAGAATGGTGTATGTAAAACTAGTTTCGCAAAAATCAACCTGAAATGCCAAAATGCCATAATATATATAGTTTTGGCATCTCCAGCTTGCAGATTAGATCAAAATTATTAAAAAATTTTGATCTTAATTAGTTTATTATTTTTAGGACGCTGGGACTGACTTACATTTGAGGTAAGTTGGGTGGGTGTGGTATGTTAAATAAGAAACGTTTCTAATGCTTCTTCTTTTTGTAGGAAGTAGGAACGCCAGACAAAATTACGAACCAGACTTTGGATAAAAGGTAACAGGGAGGAGGAGTTTGTTTTTTATTATCTTTTTTAGTAACGTTTTTAATGTTACTTTTTTTCTTTTATTGTAGGAATTTTGGAACAAATTACACAAACTGGACTGGGGTGAAAGGGTAATGGGGAGAGAGGTGGGAGTTTTTCAGTTTTGGCATTTCTTCATTGTATGAGAGATTTCAACCTTTGGCATTAGATCAAATAGGTTTCAGTAGGCAACTTTAATTATGGCCTTTGGAGTTGAACTTCCAGATGATGGGATGAGTCTTTTTTAATAAATTTTTTATTTATAGGGTAACAGCTTTGAGAGTAGAAATTTAGACCTTAGAATACATTAAAAACTAATAAATTACTACAAATTTTTATCTATTATCACAATTTTGAAATATAGACGTTCTGAAATATAAATCACTCTTATAAGATATTTATAATACAGTCGTCCTCCCATATAGTCACCCCTGTATAATCACAACTCCCTTATAAGCACATTTACATTAATCCCAAGTTACTAATAAACTTATTAAAAAAACCTCCCCTTTAATCACATCATATATAATTTTTATAATCACACCATTTTTTTTTGGTCCTGAAGGGTGTGACTATATGGGAGGATGACTGTATACCTATAAAAATTTAAGTATACAATAAGTGACAGATAAGTATAAATTAAGTATTTTTGTAAACTATTAATAAAAAAATTAAATATATTTTGGGAGTATTTTTGAAATGCTTATAATTATAAAGTACCTTAGAATTTTGGTATAATTTTAAATATTAATATGAAATAAGTATGATATAAGTATCATGTAAGTATTTTAAGTATAAGATAAGTGTAAAATGAGCGTTGTGACTTTTCATAGGGAATCTGAATTAATGGTTTACAAGTCTGAACACTAATTGACAAAATCATATAATCAAAAATTATATTTTGAAGAAGCTTAACTAGAATTAATAATAAGGAAATAGATGAAGATGATTGTAAACTTAAGGAGTCTGATAATTATAAATTGAAAATTGAGATTGATTCTGAATTACAAAGAAGAATTTTAGGTATGTTAAAATATGATATTTAAAAAACTTTAAATCTAACAATTTGTATTTTCTATAGTTTTCAAACCAAACTTTTTCCTTCATAAATTTACATCAACTATTACAGAATTTCACTAATATTTTGCCAAATATGTCTTAATGTATTTATTAAAACTAACTGCTAATATTTGTAAAATAAAGTTTACAAACAATATTTTGAATGACTTTATTATTTTTTTGTTAAAATGTAATTGGCTAACTTTGGATAATCATCACATGAAATTAAACTAATAAAAGATAACCTTTATTAAGTAAGTGGAATTCTTTTCAAAACTAATAAAATTATTCTTAAGATATTTACTAAATATCTAATCTAATAATTATTATATTATAAGTTATGAATAATATTAATAAAAGAGACTAATCAACTTTGTATTGAATAAATTAAATAATAAACAAATGTAACTTATACCAAGAAATATAATCTTTTCTTTTAAAGTATTATTAATTTTTTTAATTAATATAATTTGTTATTCTTTATCTCTATCTTTACTTGTTACTTTAAAGTGGATTTTTATTATTAATGTAAATGATTTCATTAATTTATTGTGTCTTACTTTGCCATCATGCCATGTTGATTATTACTTTACCATATTGCTTTATTATACTACATCTTTTTTATTACATTAATTTACTATATATTACGTCTCTTTTCATATAATTATTAATCATCATTTACAGTCAACTCTCTTTATAGCCATACATTTGAAATAGTCTATATTAGATAATTATAAAGAGATGTAACTACAATTAGACCTCTATATAATCACATCTTATATAATTACATCTTTTTATAAGTACCTATTTTTGTAAAACAGATTTTAGTAAACTATAATAGGACCAGTACGATGGTGAAATTTTCTGTGTATATGTGTATAGTATATATTAAAATGTATAGTACGCGTACGCAACATCTTTTCTATATATTGCCTTTTATAAAAAAAAATATTTACATCTTTTGAAGCGAAATGAGAAACGGTTTTGCAACTTTGAACAATCTATATGATAAACTTAACCAGTTTATTAATCAGGTGGGCTGATAGAACGTTCAAGATAATTCACCTATATGAATTTTGAATGCGTTAGAAGAAATTTGATAATACAATTCTATATTGATGTCTGTTAGGATGTCCAGAATGGCATGATCACACTTTTTTCACATTTTTGTCATTTTTTCACACTTTTGGTATAATCACATTTTTTGACAAATTTCACATTTTTCACACCATCCGCAGTAAATTAAATTTGATTGGATGATTTGACATGGTAAAATTAGTCAAATCTTAGTTTTAGCCTGAATTACAAATTTTAGTTTCCCAAAATTTGGCATTAAAATATTGCCTGAAATTAAGAGCTAAAATTAAGTGTAACTTTGGTCGAAGTTATGTTAATTCCGGCCAAAATTAAAATCGCACCAAATCGCACTTTTTATCCAAATCACACCACACTTTTGGGGTCATCACACCATGAAATCCTGGACACCCTAATGTCTGTGTTTAATTCGCATTTGTTTTATTGATCGTAATGAAATTAGGGAAAACAATCCAAGGAACCAAGGAATCCAAATCCATCTATTGTTTCTATACTATCAGTTTTCGTCAATATAACATTAACTCATGATCCGGTTTCATTTGTTGTCTTGCTAAATTTCGTCCTAATCAATGATATTTATTCTGTAAGTTCAAGTTATTTTTAATAATATCAATTTTTTGGCTCGTCCAGAACTTTCGTATTCAATATTTTAGCCACATAATTTTATTTGAGTTCAATTATGCTTCGGAAGAAATTATGTTGTTAATAATCATAATTAAAACGATACCAGCTGCAAAAAGTATCGATTTTGATAGGTAAGGCGTAAGGGGATATATTAATAATATAAGATAAATAAATATATGATATATGTCTATCAAGAAGCTCTATCAAAGATCGATACTTTTGCAAGACAACTATCATCAAATAGGTATGATCGGCAAATATTCACTTGGAATCGCGATAATCAAAAAAAAAATTATCTTTTCCAATGGCTAGCGCTACAGTATCGTCAAAGATAAAAATGCTCGTACCAGCTGGTAATGCAAGACCAACACCACCAATAGGGCCAATTTTAGGACAAAGAGGGTTAAAAGCAATAGATTTTTGTAAACAATTTAATGAATTTACAAAAAAATATGAAGTAGATACACCAATTCCAACGATACTTACAATGCAACCCGATCGGAAATTTACATTTACTTGTAATATGCCGCCAACAACTTGGCTATTGAAAAGAGCTGCTAAAATTGATAAAGGTGCAGCTAAGCCAAAACATGAAATTGCTGGTAAAGTTAGTTTAAAACATATTTATGAAATTGCTAAAATTAAACAAAATCAAGATAATATGAAGGATTTTGATTTAAAATCTATTTGTAAGAGTATTGTTGCTACTTGTGGTAGTATTGGAATTGAAGTTGTACCATAATTATCTTGAAGAAGAAAACTTAAACTAAGAGGAGACTACAAAAGGGGTGTCAGGTTTTATTCAGAGAGAGGAATACCTTGGATGAAGAAAACTTTCGAGAGGCGATGAAGCATATTTTCGAAGGCTATTTAAAGCTAAACGAAAGAGCAAATACAACAAAACAAAATACGGGAAATTTATTAATCGTAATTGTAAAATAATTACACTGCAGAGATAAAAATATGATTTTTTTATTAGAAAATCTTGTCAGTGTTTAGAATAATTAATAAATAAATAAATTATCTATAATTCAGTTGACATAATATTAAATAAAATAAAAAAATAAATAAATAGTTAAACCACCAAGAAAAGTTATAAATTGTTTTCATCATTCAAGTTCTCTTGAATTTCCAGTGATCTTTTTATAGCTTCAGCAATTTGATCATCTTCAGTCTGATTTTCTTCTTTAGATACCATTAAAGCATATGCTAACATTTCATCATTTGTTAATCCAGGAATTGGTGTATACTTTTGCATTTTTGCAAGATGCTCTTCACGTTCTCGTTCTTCTATTTCAAACATTTGTGTTGATTCTCTTACATCGTTTTGTATTTCTAGACGTTCTAAAAGAAAGAAGTTTTTAAGAAAACAAAATTAACAATTCAATAGCAAATATTTTAAACGACACTTACTCGTATATTTAGGTGTTGATGAAGCGTTCTTTTTCTTTGACTGTTTAACTTTATTCCCTGTAATATATATACATAATATATTGATTTAACATTTTGAGTAATTTATGATGATATGAAATATTAGATCTTACCTGTAATAGCACTACCGGGTGTAAAATCCCAAGTTTTTATTTGTCCTCCTATACTTAACACAGTTCGGTAGTCTTTTGAATAAATACAATTAACGGCTGAAGTATTTTCCTGTGTTTGGGTGGCCCGATTAGCTGCTCTTCGTGATCTCTGTGAGCTGAAAAAAAACTAGAATAAGTAATGATTAAAAATAGGTCAAAAAATTAATTTTATAATACCTTTGACACAATATACAAATTATTTTCGAAGTCAATGGATCAAAAACGGTTACAGCTCCATCCAAACTAGATAAGGCAAACAATACACGGATTATTAAAATTTTTTTTTTAAAAAAAATAATAATTTATGATAATTCATTTTACAACAATTATTTATTAGTCTAACCTTCCAATTATCATCTTAAAGGCGTCAAGATGGATAGCAGTAACAGATGATAGATGCCCTTCAATTGTTCTAATAAATTTAATAGTAAAAATTATTAAAATTAACTACAAAAAAAGATATCATCATTTATACATACCTAAAGGGCTTTTGAATTTTGTCTACACCACAGCCATTAGCATCCCATAAGCATACAACACCTAAAGTATCCCCACTTGCTAAAATATTCAGTGGCTTGATTCCATCTTCATTTGAGATTTCACTATTTTCTTGTATGTCAATGATAGTACGTGTCACATTACCCGAATGACCATTTGTGAACACGCAAATACATTCCATCGTTTCCAAATCGAATTTTTTCAATTCTGAAGATTTTTCATACGCGACGATCAAAGCATTTGAAGATTCAACGTAATGTAATGAAGTTACTCCACTTTTGCCAGTAATTTTAGTAGGTGATATATCTTCATAATTATCGGGTGATGATGATATGAGTGTGGAATCGATTGACCAAATATAAACAGTGCCATCTGTTGTTCCTGCTATTATGTATTTTTTCACACTCCAAGCCAAAGTGGTGATTATTGTATCATTACCGATTTTTTCATCTAAACAATATTAAATAGAATAGTCAAAAGAAAATTTCCAAACGCGAGAATACAAACATCTATTTACCTGTACGAAGACTTTTAATGCATCTTCCGGAATTAACATCCCAAAGAATAACTAAACCGTCCTCTCCACCACTCACAATAGTATTCGTAAATTGGTTTGACCAAGCAAGAACTGAAACAGGCCCTGCATGGAAATCAAGAAATTGTTTGAAAAATCGGTTTGAACCTTGTTTATTCAAGATAGTAAGTCCAATTGCGCCTGATTTATAACCCCAAAGAATCCTATGCCTTTTTCAAAATTTGAATGAAAAAAAGCATACGCCATATTGGCGCAAAATAAATATGACTATGATTATCTTAAGTCCTCATTACCAGGATTAATTAATTCTAACCTACAGATTAACTTATATGTAATTCAAAATGAGAAGTAATTTATTACCTGTCTACTAACATAGCCGAAATACTATGACTAACATTCTCCCGCGTCGAAAATATAAAATCCTTGCTAATCCTTCCGGTACTAGGATCACATCTCGAGACCATGCCTTTGTCTAAAGAACCAGCCAACATCCAAGAATTTACAAAATCAACGTAAAGATTATGAATTATACCAACTCTTGGATCAAAACTTAGAGTTAATCCTCGTCCTCTTTCCCATATTCTATACAACATAAAAAAAATAGAATCTTAGAAAGCTCATAAAATCTTATAAATGATAAAGAAATTGTTCACATTATTAATAATATTAATACCTAAGTAATTTTGTACGAGTCATATATTCATTTTTCCAACTATCACTAGCTAATCGTCTGTATGTAAGATAATAGTTAATCTATTTGTCTTGAGAATTTAAGAACAAGTAAATTCACTCACCTAAACGGGACGGATCCGAAAAACTGAATTAATGCACTCTTCCAACATGAATCATCAGTAATTATCCATCGCCAATGTTTACATATTTGAGCCGCAGCATTCTAATCCCGGATAAAAAGAAAATTAATTTATATTAAAATAAATCAAAACGAATATTGGAGTAGATTTACCAATTCGGTTGGTTCAAGTTGAGAAAAAATGTGAGTAAGTATTTCTGTAGGAATCTCATTTATATAACAACGACCACTATAATAAATACAAATAAATTATCCCAATAATTTAAATTTAATAGACAAGTTGATCAAATAATATACTTTATAGGAACTTCAAAGGCATTATCAATTGCTATGCCACCTTTAGTACGCTTTCCTTTTGTGCTTTTCTTTTTGAAAGGTAAATTTTTATCATTTCTTCTTGAGTTATCACGAGACATTTTCGTGAATTTTTATTAATTTTAATATCCTTAAAAAGAGCTCTTGCACAATGCTTAAATACCTTTTTCAGTGTTACGCTCTATGACGTTTAAATGGTTTGATCGATCGACGGATTAATCAGCGTACATAATTATGTCAGTCCGACGATCTTTTTTAGATAAGGTTTTATCTCGAGAAAAATGAAAATAACTGACAAAATAAATAATCTTGAAACTTCTCAACCTTTTTATTCTTTTGAATACTTCCCTCCTAAAACAGACGAAGTGAGTATTGAAAGAACTTTTATATCATTATTAAGTATTTTATAATAATCAACTTTCTTATATAGGGTCTTAATAACCTTTATGACAGACTTAAGCGTATGTCCCACTTGGACCCTCTCTTTGCCTCGTTCACGTGGGGCGCAGGAGGGAGTACCATAGACAGGACAACAGAAATGTGTGCGACAGCTCAGAGCCTTTATGGGTTAGAAAGTTGTATGCACTTAACGTGCACAAACGTTGTGAGAGGAACAATAGAGAAGGCTTTGAAAGTTAGTTTTATTTATAGAATTATTCCATAGATTCGGTATTATTTCCCAAATTTGAACGAATTAATTTTAATTTGATAAATTATTTCATTATTATAATTGCCTAATTGATAATAGGAAGCAAAAAGTGCAGGCATTCAGAATATTTTAGCATTGCGTGGTGGTAAGCAAAATATTGAAATATACTATGAAAATATTATAATTCATTTTATTCACGCGTCTTTAATTAGATCCACCACGAGGCCAGGAATACTGGACATCATGTGACAGTGATTTTACACATGCGATTGATTTAGTAAGATTTATTAGGAAAGAGTATGGGGATTATTTTTGTATTGGGGTCGCAGGTAAATCTACAACTTTTTTAAGTTTTTTACATCATTTCATTCATATTATAAACATTTTTTTTTAGGTTATCCTGAAGGAAATCCGGATTCTGATAATAAAGAGCAAGATTTAAAGTTTTTAAAGGAAAAAGTGGATGCTGGTGCAGATTTTATTATTACACAATTATTTTATGATGTGAACACATTTGTGGAATGGAGGGATGAATGCCGAAAAATCGGTAGATATCATATCGTAATTTAAAGCATAAAATAATTTTAACTGACCGTTTGCTTTTATTAAATGATAGGTATAAATGTGCCTATTATTCCAGGTATTATGCCAATTCAGGGATATAATAGTTTTCGGAGAATAACAAACCTTTGCAAGATACATATACCCACGGAGATATTAAATGTTTTAGAACCAATCAAAGTACCGTTATTGTTCATTATTATTTATTGTTGCAACATTGTTCAAATATTTACATTTATACCCCCTCAAAATTTATTTTATTTACACTATAGGTTGACGACCAGGCAGTTAAAGATTATGGCGTTACACTAGCTGTTTCTATGATATCTAAATTACGTAATGAACATAATACACGAGGTTTTCATTTATGTACTATGAATTTAGAAAAATCAGTACGATTGATTTTGGAGAAATTAGGATTTGTGCAGACGGAAGAAGAAAGAAACTTACGGCGTCTAAGTAGACGACGCTCGAGTGCTGGTTTTGGGCCAAATGATATCATAAGACAGGTATGATAATTTTATGTAATATTTTAAGTAAATTTATTGTTGCTTTTAATCTTTGGATTCCTTAATTAATAGGAACCTGATGGTTCACTTCCAACTGCGAAACCAGTGATATGGAAGGAACAAAGTGTAGATTATTTAGGTAGACCGGAAGATTGGGATAATTTTCCAAATGGACGGTGGGGAGATGCAAGATCTCCTGGTATGTATGACATAGTTGAATAATAAATTTTGATTCACTTCATAATAATTTTAAATTGATAACTTTTTTATTTAAAAGCTTTTGGTGAATTGGATGGATACGGCGTGTCCCTAAGAATTCCTGTATGTGAATAATAATGTGTTTATAATCTTGTACAGTTTTTTAATTTAGACTCATTTTTTTTATTTTTAGCCTGAACAAGCTTTGAGATATTGGCAAAGACCAACAACACTAGATGATTTGAAACAAGTTTTTAAGTCTTATATACTTGGCGAAATTCCTGCATTACCGTGGTATGAAGAACCACTTTATGCGGAAACTGAAGCAATTCGATCAAAGCTTGTTCATCTTAATGAACTTGGATTTTTAACAGTTAGTTCACAACCGGCTGTTAATGGAGCAAGAAGCGATGATCCTACCTATGGTTGGGGTCCAAGAGGAGGTTATGTATATCAAAAAGCATTTGTTGAATTTTTTGTAAGTCCCGAAAATTTCGATAAATTAATTGAAAAAATAAAGGGAAATCCTTGGGTTACCTATTACGCTTCAAATAGAAATGTAAGTAAAATATCACAGTATTTTTTCAAAATATTTTAATATTAATTATTTTGAATACTTTTAGGGAGATTTTAGAAGTAATACAATAGTTGATTCACCATCTGCTGTTACTTGGGGAGTTTTTCCCGGTAAAGAAATTGTACAACCAACAATAATCGAAAAAGTATCATTTAATACTTGGAAGGTATGTAATAATTTTCTTTTTTAGAGAAATAAGTTATTGAATTAATAATACTTATTCTTTTTATCTGTATTTTACCCATATCATCATATTACAAAATAATTAAGGATGAAGCATATGCCTTATGGACAGAATGGGAACATTTATATCCGAAAGATTCATCTTCACAAAGATTATTAAAGGACATTGGAGATAATTGGTGGTTAGTTAATCTTGTATATCATAATTATGTTAATTCCGAAGAGATTTGGGAAATATTTTTTAAATCATAAATAATAAATTATAATAAATTATAATTTATTATAAGAATCTAAAATTATTTGCTTAGCCGTATTAAACACTAAATAATTATATATATATGTAAGATATTTATGTAAATACTAAAATGTATTATTATTATTGAACATTGAAATAATAATTGTTATTAATACAGCTTTTTAAAAAAATCTATTTTAAATTCACGTGATTAATTAAAGACCGTTTTTTTATTTATATGATTTGACATATGTAATATACCCATAAAATTTATTAAACTTTTAAGACTTATTTGGTAAATATCACACTATAAGAATATGTTGTTGATAATCTCCTTAGATAATCAAACTTTATTTATTGCTGATGTAGATAATCTTGCAAGTTTTTTTTGAATTTAATTAAAGTTTAAACCTAATTTTTTCAACTTCTCCTTATATAATATATAATTTGTTTTTTTTTGTTATAAAAAACAAAAAAAAAAGAAATTATTATTTAGTTTGAAATAAATTTTACTTGTTTAACAATTAAGTTCAATATTATATGTTTATATTTAGCAAAGAATCCTAAATTTTATTTTCTTTTAAATTTTCAAATTTTCAAGTCAAATAGTTCAAAAAAAAAACAAAAGTTTTTGTTATATACATACATACATACATTCCTATCTCTCCACCTTCTTTTTTTCAAAAAAAAGTGTCCGATTTAAATCCTTTTATTATATCAAAAAGATAACAAATTGTTCAATTGTATAGAAGAATATTATTAATAAGACCTCTGAAAAAATACAATAAGATATATTTCTAATTTCATCTTTTCTTAACTTTTCTTTCCCAATCAATTTTTATAAAATCTCTCAAGATCTTTGTTCATCTTCAACAATTCCATCTGTAAGAAAACATTTATATATGTATTTATATTAATAACAATTTGCACAATATACTACAACTTCAAATTCATCAACTTACCTTCAAAGTTAGGATGAGGATGAGTCATATTATGTTTTTTCCAATGGTAAGTAGATTTAAATTCTCTACCACAATCTTCATATTTACATTTAAATTTAATGGCAGTACCATCACTCATTTTTTTATGAGTTTTAAACATATGTCTAGATAAGCTGTCTGGATGAAAAAATTTTTTATCACAACCAATTTCATTACAATTAAAAGTTTTGTCTTTTGAATGTTTTCTATAATGAGCGACCAAATGTTTAAATTTATCAAAAGACTTGGTACAACCAATTTCATTGCATTTAAAAGCTTTATCTACAGTAGGCAAATTGATAATTTGTTTTTCGTGAGATTCTTTATGTTTTTCTAAACTTGATAATAATGAAAATGATCGGACACATCCTGTTATGTCACATTGATATATAGGAGTTGCCCTCTCTTTCTTTTTATTACTACTAGAAGATGATGACGTATCATTTTCAGAAGAGTTATCCCGATTCGTTTGCGCGTGATATCGTCTGATATGATTGTTTAAACTATTCTGTGACTTGAATAATGTCCAACATTTTGGGAATTTACAAGCCCACATTATTTGACCTTCATGTACTACAACTTCTTTAAGATGTTGATCAGTATCTTCTGCTTGTTGAAGAGATGATAATGTTGTAGAAGGGTATGATCTCGTCATGGGTAAATTAATTAAAGTAGTGGTTGTAGAAATAGGGAGTGTAGTCGAAGTTAATGGTGATTGTAGATAACTTGTAGCCGGAACAACATTATTAGTGAAAGTATTAGTGATGGTAGGTGTAGAGTCAAATGATTGAGAAGCTTGCGAAGTAGTCATAGTCGTATTTGAATTTGTATTATTTGTACTCATAATTATTTGTTTTTCCGTATTTATATATTCTGACAATGATTCGATAATTCCCATACACGTTTACTCCTTTTTTTTAAAAAAAGATTTTAAGATACTCGAAATATCATTTCGGTAAATTCGATAAAAAAAAATAAAATTTATTTTTCCTTAAAAAAAAAAAAGAAAAGAAAAGAAACTTACCTTTAAGAAATTTACTTTTAAAATAATTTCATCATTCAAAAGAAGGGAGTTTTTTAAATCAAGAGTGAAATATTTAGAAGAAAAAAAAAAGTAGTGTCGAAAGAAAAAAATTTGAGAGAGAGAGAGAAAAAGAAAGGGAAATAAACGATTCAAACGATAAAAAGCGTCATTGCGGCTGATTACATAATTTCGGCTAAAAAACGAGGTATAATAACCGATATCACATGATATAACGTCATAAAATTATTTTCGCGTACATACAGTATATTTGTACTTACTGTACATGTATTAAATATTTAAAATATAAATATAATTTATTTTATCATCGGCCGGTACGGCCTTAAAATGTTTTTTTCTTTATTAGTACATAATTTTAAATATCGCTAAAATTCATCAATATTTTTTATCCAATCACAAACATTAGTATGGAATTTTCCAATACTAGCATATTCTCTTAATAAATCAATTTTATCTTGACCCAACCATTCATTAGCATTATGAAAATATAATTCTAAACCAACAGCAGAAGATAAATCATTTAAATCATAAGGTAAAGTAGGAATATAATCAAGAAAAGTTTTAAATTCCTTTAAATTACAACTAAATTTACAATAAAAACCCAATAAAGATAATTTTGTAGTTAATTTTTTTGCAATTTTAGGTAACCAAATATTTAATTCTAAATTATTTACCAAAGAATCAATTTCTAAAATTTCCAAATATTTAAAATTTTCCAAAAAATTAATTAAATAATTTACAGTATGAGGAGATACAGAAATAAAAATATCAATTAAATTTGGACAAGAAGATAAAATAATTTCAAATAATAATTGAGCATGTTCAGGATCTTGTTCAATTTCCCATTTTAAACATAAATATTTAATACTACCATTTGTTTTTAATATAATATTTGATAAATAATATAAATTTATTTTAGTATCTATACATAAACTAAATTCCACAAGTTGAGTATATGCAGGACCATTAGAAAAAGGTTGTAAAGTATTTAATGACCAAAAAGATTTTGTTGTATTAGGAATATGAGAATCTGTTATCCTTAAATTTAAAAGATTCTTACATTTAGAAAAAATATTTAAAGGTATTGTTCCACCTTGTTTAATCCAAAGATATGTTAAATCTTCATAATTGAATTCTAAGAGATTTTTTAAAGCATTTGTTAAATTTGGCATTTGTTGATCGTTTAAACGAATTTTTAAGAAATGAATTTTTGGTAAAGTATTTAAATAATTAGATAAATTTTCATCATCGTCTTTACATTTAATCATTAATTTATTAATAATATAAAAAAGATTTTTAAATTTATTAAAAAATGAATGAAAATTATTTGTAGTTAACTTTAATAATTCAAGATGTGATCTGTCTGGTAAAATTTCGTTTAAACAATCAAGGTAAGAAAATGATCCAATCCCTTCCGGTATTGTTAATTTATATCGTTTTACTGAACTTTTTTTAACGATCATTTTAATTAATTCTTGATAAACAATTAATTGTGTATTAGAAACATGTTGATATTTTTTTAAAAAATTAACTAGTTGCTGTTGATTTTGTTGCTGTTGTTGTTGCAGATCTTGTTCTTGTTCAATTATAACTTTACGAATCCAATTTGCTACTGCCGTAAATAATGTTGTAAATTCTATTCCCTTTAAATATATTATATAATTACATAAAAGTGTATTGTTATTTTCTTTTAATATGTCAACGTTTTCTAATCCATTTTGTCTAATAATAGATTTTGATTGTTGTGAGAGGCATGAAATGTATATTTCAATTATATTGATCGCTCTAAGATTTCTATTCCGATAAGTTTTTCCAAATGTTTTTTCTAATGGATTTTCCCATAATATAGGTAATATATTTGTACACCAATATCTATTCACCAATAAACAATTAAATAAATCTGTGTAATTTCCAACTTCTTTAAATATATTTTGAAGAATTTCCGGTGGGAACTGCATCATTTTATTACTTTAAATAAAAGGAAAGAAGAAGAAGAAGAAGAAGAAGAATTTTTTTTTAAAAAAAAAGGAAGAAAACCAACTTAAATTAGTTGAGAAGCTTATTTTGGTGAAACTAAAAAGAAGAATGCAATTATTTAACTTATTGAACCTATTACACGTTACATAGCTACATATCAGGTTTTTTTTTTCTATTTAAACCAATAAAAAATTTTAAAGTTTTTACCTTGTTCTCATTACTTTGTTCTGGGGTTTTAAATTTGGTAATTAATTTATGACAAATTTTTGTTAATAATACAATACTTTATAATATAAAGATAATATCTTCGGCTTCTATAAAAAATTTTATTTTAATCGTTCCGAGAATATATAATTATAGTTTAAAAATTTTTTTTTTTTTTCTGTGATCGGAGATAAACAGGGGTTTGGTTTCGTTAACAGGAGCCAATTATTTGTATAATTATATAAATACGGTTTAGATCATTATAAATATAGTTTTATTGTGGCGCGGTAAATTAGAGAATTTGTCCGTTGGTGTAACATTATAACCCAATTTGTTATATCAAGATAATCAAAAAAAGCAATTCAATAAATACGATTTTGATCTGTTTGTTGTCTCGTTAGCGTATTTCATTGTATTAATGAATTAGATAATGTGGTTTTATTATTATTAAAATATGGTCATTAAAAACAATACTTCCTTAGATAATGTGGAATACTTCAATATTACTATGTTAAATTATTTGGATTCCAATTGATACACGAAATCTTTTGCAATTTTATTTGTGATTATTATTGCTTTCAAGGGTTAAAAGTGTAAAATTAATAAAATTAATGCTAATCCATAATTCTGTAGTTTGCTTTGGGTTAGTCGTTTGCATTGGTCAGTCGTTTGGGCTTGTGTACATGATGGGCCATCCGTCATTCTGTCAATGATGTGGAATATTTCACTATTAAATGCGTTGAATTAATTATTTGGATTTCCATTGATAAATTGAGAATTTACGAAATCTTTCGTAATTTTAAAAGTGCAAAAATCGGTTTTTTTAGTAATGCAAAACCATCACTCTGTAGTTTGCTTTGGAGCGTTGTCTACGTGGCATCTAAATAGTTATTGTGGATTAGTAATCTCGTTCTTTTTACCTTATGAAAATATAGGTTAATTCGTCTACATAGTTTGCCTTTGGTTTGATTTGCGCTTTTCGAGTGAAAAAAGCCCTACAGTGGGAGTCTTACAGTGATGAAAATCAAGTTCAGGTTTCAACACCGGTCAATGCCTCTTCTTGGAATACTTTTTAGAAACATCCGTGAATAATATATTATCATAGGTGACTTCCACAAATCCCCGGATTTATGATAACTTTTTACATAGTTTTATCATATGCGAGGTCAAGTATACAGGTTGCGATACTATTGATAAGTACTTTCTCTTTTTTATTTGTTGAAAATTCTTAGCTTTTATAAAAACTTACAAAAAGTTCTTTCGCTTTTATTTAGTCTTTGATAATTCGATGCTGTAGAGTATATATTGTAAACACAAAGGTTCCGTCGTCGTTGTCTGCAACCTGTATAATGAATATGAAAGCCAAAAATTCATACTATTAGAGAATATTGTCTACTTTATGATTTAATTATTTTGTAATTTAAAACCCATGATGCTAGGAAAACAACTGGACGCTATAAGGCCGTATAAAAGTATTTATCCTCTAATTAGGGCTAGGCGAAGAATTGTTAAGACTCATTCTAACTCCTCAACTCATGAAATAGGCACGTGGTATTTCGTTGCTTCTACTGGAAGGTTTCGTACAAGTTGTAAATATGTAGATTGATATTAGTTGGATCATTGGAAAGTGGACCGCACTTGTCTTCAAGTAGTATCAGTAGTCAAGTCGACTAGTATGATCTAAGGTTCTTTATAAAGCTATATATTGGATATGCTTATTGTTCTATGGAAAATCGAGAGAAATATCCGAAGAGATAAGTCCAGTATTGGGCCTGACCGCCTGAGAACTGAGTAATACTATTATGAACTACTGAGATCTGAGAAATATTATTATAACCTTACTCATCTTGTTCTTATTACATAGGTAAATTCACGCATTGTGTACTCTTTAAATGTACACCTGATTCGATCACAATTTATATGACTTCTAAGTTATTATTCTATATAAATGAACACCTCTCTAAATGCATGATCTATAATCCCAAAGAGTGTTGTATTTATAGTATTTATAGTCAAAAATATGAAACTTGAACACACACATGTTATTAATATTGACATCCTCATTATATATTAATATACAATATAATTAATAAGTTGATCCTGGGACTTTGATATGATCGTGTACAACTGTCGTAGCCCAATATTCCCCGAACATTCTCATCCATTGGTTTTGATATAAATCAAGACCTCCGCCACCATGTCCAGAGAGGGTCTTAAGATGAACTCTGGCGGCGAGCCGCCGCCTGACTGGTTTCCGGACTGATTGCCTTGTCTCTGTTGATAAGAGGTTTGCCTTTATAGGATGAATCTTTTGGTGCATGATAAACGCTTGTGTGCGAGATGATTTAAATTGGTTAGACCGGCGTTTCTGCCAAGCCGCGTCATTGAATAATCTTTTCTCTCCGTATGAACATTTCCTTTTCTAAAAAAAAAAAAGGTAAATTTGTCTAAAACTTTAATAGATAGAATAATAGCTGTCATTTCAAAGGATTAAATACGATTGATACGATTAATAAAAATCTTTTAATTACATAAATATGTTCCCTTAAAAAGTAGTATATCTTTCACCCTTTTCGATCGTACTACTTGTTGAAAAATTCAGTAGCAGAACTTTGAAAAAATTAAAATAAAATTGATGATTACGATTAATAAAAATCTTTTAATTACATAAATATGTTTTTCTTATAAAATAGACATTCGACAAATAATTCATATTTAATATTTTTGTAATTGTTACCTTTCTCCCTTTTCGATCGTACTACTTGGATGACCTTTTTTAGTCTTGCCAACCTTTTACCCATCCGATTACTATCAGTTAAGTGACAATATAATTGGTCAAAAAGGACATTCTTGTAATCCTTGTGTATCCAAAAGTTTACATTATTTCATTATAAAGTTTATTTATGGTTAGAAAAATAAGATTTAATCCAATAAAATCCGTTAAAATCCGCACGCAACATAAATCTGCAATTTAAGACTAATATAAGTTTGCAATATAAATTCACATGCTTTTATTTATTCGCTTTAACTTCGATAAAAAAAAAAAAATTCTTATGTACTGATGTTTTAATTGAAATTTTTTAATAATGAATATTTAAGAACGATTATTTGATTTTCCCATACAATCTTAAGAGCTTACAATGATTTGTTTATTCTTAAGAACGATTATTTGACGTAATTTTATAATTATGCCCATACAATCTTACTAAATTTTCAATGATTGTAAATTACAATTATTCTTAAACAATTATTTGATACCATACAATCTTAAGAGCTAAATTAAAAATTTTCATTGATTGTAAATTACAATTTTTTCTTAAGAATAATTATTTTCCCATATAATCTTAAGAACTAAATTCTCGTATTAACATCTCTTCTATTATTACGCATATATTTATGAGTACTTTTATGTATACCAAATTCTCTTCCTGTCTTAAATATTTGCCCACAACAGGAATAAGTACGAACGGTACCAGGATTTCTTTTTCTTTTCGTTTGTCTTGAAGTCCTCCTTTTCGGTTTCTTCTTAATATAATTATCATGAACTTTTTCATCATGAAGTTGTACTTTATTCGTATGAAATGAAACCTTATTGCTTATCTTGCAAATAAACTTATGATCATTTTTAATATGTTTCTCCCTAGAATTTATATCAGAAAATTCCTTATCACATTGAGTACATTTTAACAATTTAACATTACTAATATCAAAGAAATCAACATTATTAAAAGATTCTTTCTCATCATATGAAGAATAATCATTATTCTCTTGTATTTTCGTAAAATCCTTTGAAGCTGAATGATAAAATTCTAAAATTTTTTGAACCCTTTCCACAGTCAAAGTTGAAGATTTCGACTTAAATTTATAATCGTTCAATCTTTCGTTATTATTATTAATAATAATATTAGAATTAACATGATGGACGGATTCTTCCTTGGGTATGGACATATTAAGTATGGTTAGATTAGGTATGGACACATTAGGTATGGCCATATTAGATACATTAGTTACATTATGTACATTAGATATGATCACATCATTTAAATCTCCATCCAAAGATTTATCCTCTAAAGGAATCGAAAGATTCCTAAGTTTGGTAAAGTTATTTTGCTCATCAACAGGTTTAGTCGACACATCTTTGCTTGGTACGTTTTGTACGATCAATCTTCTATTCTCAAATCTATTCAACATCAAATTATTATTTACATTCTTCAAAGAATTATCAGATTGAAGGATATTACTATCAGGTTTTTCGGGAATATGTTTGAAACTAATGGAACGTACATAAGAGAAATCATCATCCTTTTTTGTGATAATGGAATCATTTTGTCGTTGAATTTCACATGATGATTTTGAAAGATCAATAAAAGGACAACAAGAACAATTTTGGGATACTAACTTTTCTTTTTTGTTGATCCTATTAAATAAGAGATCATAATGAAATAATGAATAAAATTGGTTGTTCCCATGAAATCTATCAGTCGTATCTCGTTTAAGAATAGAATTCTCATGTATGTGACTGATTGAAAATCCTCGATTAATTTCTCTCATTTCTTTTTGATTAGAAGTTTGATGATAAGAATAAATTTGATTCAATTCAAATAATGAAGGAAATCCATATTGAAAACAAGAGTTATCAAGTTTAACGGGAGAAACATTTTCTGGAGGTAACATCCTTTTAATAGAATCATTCGAATTATTTGATCGTAAAGAAGATTTCTCTTGATTTTTCCATATTGAATCATTCAAAGTTAGACCAAAGATATCTTGCTTTTTCTAAAAAAGGAAATTTACATAATAAATAAATAAAATAATTTTTTAAAAAAAAATACCATTGAAAAAATAATGCCACTTTTTTTTTTTAAAAAAAAAAAATAATAATAATAAAAATAATAATAATAAATAAAATAAAAAAAAAAATTATAAATAAATAAATATAATAATTATAACTTACTCGTACAAAAGACATTTTTTTCCCCCAAAAAAAAGAGAAAAAATTTTTTTTTTTATAAATGAAAGTATTTATATATAAGAAAAAAGAGAGAGTGGGTAATTTACTCATTTGACTTGTAACCACTAAAACAGTTTATCAAAAAAGGGAATATTGTAACACTATTTGTAATTCGTGAGAAATTTTTTTAATCATATGACCTTCCAAAGTAGTTTTTCCGCATCATAAAATTCATAGATATTTCCTCTTAATATTTTTTTCTGTAAACCTTTCAGGTTTATTTCCAGTTAAACATTGTACTACACTTTTTTTTTTTTCATTACAATACAAAATTATAATATTCATATGAATATCCTTACATAAAAATATTTAGGTTGATCATGTCTATCATATCTTAATATGTAAGAATGAAGAAAATGAGACGAAGAGAGACGAATCATTTTATTTAATAAATAGCCTTTGAAAAATCAAAATATTTTTTTTTTTTTTTAAAAAAAAAAGGAATAAAAAAAAATATATATACTAATTTTTTATTTTGTTTTGAATCGGAAATATATAAAAAAAACGCGAATTTAAAAATCCTTCACGTAAATTAATAAAAATGGGTAGATGTAAATCTTCCAAAAGAATTACCACTCATCGAAAATCTAAAAATTCCATTCAAGGCATTGAAAAGTCTAATAAGACTTCTAATACTAACGATAAAGATGTTAAGGGAGTTTCTGACATCATAGATCACAATTTAGATGGTAACATACATATTCTTATACATATACATATACATACATACATACATACATACATACCTCATGTGTTGACCGTATAATTGATCATTTTATTTATTTATTATAGTAATCTTTGTTGGAGTAGTCCCAGCTTGTAAGAATGCTGCAAAGAAGGAGCATTATTATTGTAGCTTAAATAATCAGTTTTATAAATTATTGTATGAAAGTGGTAAGATATTCAATTTTTATTGGGTAGGGGAGAATGTAAGATGGCGAACTTTCAAAATGCTTTTACTTTCAACTTTAAAAAATTTCTTAAATTTCTTCCGTCTTTTTTTAGAATTTACTGAAAGAAAACTTAAACCTGAAGAAGATGGATTATTGTTAAATTATAAGATTGGATTGATAAATATTCGTACCAAATTCACTCAAAAGAATCTCGTAATTATCTTTTTAATTTTTATCTTCGATCTTTGATATCTGATAGATAATTTTGATAATTTAATATTCATAATGTCCTACACTTCGCTCCATACAATTATTTTATAGATTGATCCTAAAGAAGAGATTAGAGAAGAAATCGAAACTTTTATTGAAAAGATAAGAAATTATAAACCAAAATTCATTTGTTTTAATGGAAAAGATGGATTTGCCACTTTTATGTCAATTAAAAATGATATGGCAATTAGTAAAAAATATGAATTTGGATTTAAAAATGATGATAAAATTGATTGGATTGATAAAAATGGTTTTACAAAGATTTATTTATTACCATCAACTGGAGGATTAAATAGTTCTTTTCGTTATGATGAGAAGAAAGAATTTGCAAAAGAATTTAAAATCATTGATTAAATCTGATAATGATGACGTTAAGATTATTGATAATAATGATGAATAGTGACTAAATATATATATATATATTATAAGTATTATCATATTATAGTATAATTAACTTTTATAAGTATGAATAAATCATATGAAAGTTGTTATGTGACGAAATAAAAAGACACGTGATGAAACTTTAAAATAGTAAAATTTATTGTGTAAAAATGATGATTATCTTTTTTTCTTTTTTTTTTTTTTGACAATGGTGAATTGATCTATCATATAAAGCTTCGAGAGAAAAAAAATTAAAGTAGTTTAAGACTAAAAAAAATTCTCATTTAACTTTCTATATACAGATCAAATTAAAATAAATCTTATTTTTACGTCAAAGCTCAATGAAAGTTTCTTTTCAAGTAAACAAAATATCGTGCTTAAGAACGTAACCGTTACACGATAAATTCTTCACGTTTTCTATTACCTTCCTTTTTTTTTTTAAAAAAAAAAATTTTTTTTTTTTTTTTTTCCTTTTTCCTTTTTTTTTTTTTTTTTAAAAAAAAAAATTTTTTTTTTTTTTTTACACATCTTCCGTGTTTTATATCTTTTTCCTCATATAAAAAGTGGCGATTTATACTCTCCCACAAAAAAATTATAAGAAAAAAAAACGAATAAATATGTCTGCGAAACTTTCTTTACTTAATCTTCACCTTCGTTTACTTCCAAGTAAAGTTGAGTCTTTTATAGATAAAACGAAAAAGGAATTTAAAGAGGTTGTAAATAGAGAAGATTGTTTGGAAGAAGACGTACCACTTGATTTTGATTTAATATTTAGTAATCCAAGAGTTGATTTGTATTCTTTTGACACGGAAACTACTCAAAATGAAGTTATGAATGATCCTGAATCTATGTATAATCATGATGATTCCAAGAAACAAAAAAAGGTGACATTATAATCATTTTTTTTTATTATTTTCATATTAAAAATAAAAAGATTTACCAAAATTTTTATTATCATTATTAGAAGACAATGTATAATCGTGTCAAGCAACGCATTATTGATCAACTGACCAAGGATAAAATGGATAAAATCAGATCAAAGGAACCCTCGACTTCTAGTAACCTCCCTCCTAATCGTGTAACGTTGGTCAAGGAAATTCGTGTCCACGTTTATTGTGAAGATGAAAATGTTAAATTGTAAATTTGTTATTTAAAATGATTGATTCTTACATGATTGTAAATTTTGTAAATATTTTGTTGTAAATGTTTGAATCATTCATATACGCGTTAATATTTGATATTTGTTGAAATATTTGAATATTTGTGTAATATATGTACATAAAGAAATTATTTTTGCTTTAAAAAAAAATGAACCTTTTTCCTTTTTTACAAATGTGATTATTGTGATATAAATAGTTTTACCGATTCTTTTAATATTATGATCATGATCATTATATGATTGTTATTTTTATTATTGGGCGAAGAAAAAATTTTAATAATCGATAAAGTTTGAACTGTGATAATTTACTAGGTGATAAAGGTGATGAAACGAAATTTTTATGTAATTATGTAACATGATATAAAGTTATTATAATCAATAATGATTATGGGATCATTTGTTTTCATTTTTTAATTATTGAAAATATCATATGATCTTAATAATTCTCTTATTTTATTAATATATTAATATAAGATCTCTTTTTTTTTTCTTCATTTTCATACAATTTTCAACAAAAGTATGTAAATCTTCGATATACATATATATCCTTTTAGGAAATATCCCTCGAAAATCGATAAATCTTGATTTAATTTAGGCATGTGCCAAAGTTACACAAGTTAAACTATAAAAAGTAATTCTAATTTCATTCAATTTTCATTATACTTTTTATATTTTCGTTTTCTGATTTTTTTTTACTTCTTTTACCATTAAAGAAAAAGAAAAATATGCCATCCCTTTTCTTAACAGGAAAACCTAGAATTGGTAAATCTACTATAATTAGAAATTTGGTAAAATATTTACGAACTACTTATCCGGAAACAATTTCAACTCATGGTTTTTATACATCTGAAGTATCAAAAGGACCAAATAATTTTAGGATAGGATTTGATATAATCACAATTGATGGACAAAAAGGTGTTCTTTCCCGTAAAAAGGAGTATTGGACAGGAAATCCTCATGACAATAATACACCAAAAGTTGGAAATTATATTGTTAATTTGGAAGAATTTGAAAGGTTAGCCATACCTTCTATTACTATTCATAATAAGGAGAAAAAGGTTGAAAAAAATAAATTAGATGTGATCATAATTGATGAAGTTGGTAAAATGGAATCTTTTTCAAATGATTTTAATGAAATTGTAAGAAATTTAGTATTAAAAGATAAAGATAATAATAAGGATAATGAAGATATTTATGTTATTGGTACTGTTGCGATGAATCATGATGGTTTAGCTAAAGAGATTAGAAATAAAGCTGGATTTGGAAAATTTTGTGAATCAAAAGATAATAAAAATCTCATAATTTGGGAGGTTACTTATGAAAATAGAGATTTTATGGTTGATAATATTGTTTACGAATTAGAAAAAATGTTAAATAATGGGAATTTTTAATGAATATGACTTATAATAATTGGGTATTTCCTTTAATGGGTACAAATTATAATAATTGGACATTTCCTTTTAATCCATACGGTCAATTTATCTAAATTTAGTCAAAAATTGTTACTGCGCCTCATTTATGGTAAATCACGTTTATTAATAAAATGTTTAATTGTCTTTCATAGCGTTTATTATAGTACTATTATAATTATTATTATCAAAAAAAAAAAGGAAAAAAAATTGTCCTTTCATCTATATATATATTCTCAACCCGAATTATCATCCTTGACAATAAGCTTTTAAATATACAGAAACATCCTTTTCCTCCAAAATTCCCAAAGCTTCAGAAATAACATCTTCCCTACCATTAAATTGTCTAATAATATCTAAACAATGAATCATATCTCTTCTAAGATTAAGTTCTCTTGTATCTTCAGTCCAATACCCACTTCCCCAAGGATCACATAACCAAATATCTTCTTCAAAATCATATTTATTATGTCTATGTAAATAAGGTGCCATCCATCTCATAACTAATTCTCTTGTAGGTGTAAGTATTTCTGCTAAACATTCAAATGTTTGAAGATTATAAGAAACACTTGTTAATAAAGTAACAAAAGCATCCATACCACATGCTGAAGTTGGTGTTTCATCCCACATTTTTAATGATAATTCTTCATTATAAGGTGATGTTGTAGTTGCTGTTCTACGTTTATATGATAACCATAATTCTTGTCCTGGTAATATATTTGATTTTAATATGATTAAAAAATTTCTTTCTTGATGTTCGTTTGGAGCTTGGTAAACTTGTACAAAGCGTTCAACGAACCGTCTTAAATCAGCTCCTTTTGGATTCATTTCCTGAGTTGAAAATTATTTATTAAGATTATTATAGTTAATTATCCAAGAGTTAAAAAAAAAAAATTATATATATTTGGGTCTTTTTTTTTTACGGAAAAAATCTCAAATTATAAATATTAAAAAAAAAAAAGATTTACGAACTTTTTTTAGTCAAAAATAAGATCAACAACGTAATACTAATGTAATTAAGGTGATACTACCCAAATGTATTTTTTTTTTTATGCGAATCATGCGATTATAATGACGATGATAGTGTTACTCAATTTATTAGTTTTTAATCGTATTTAGATTGGCTTATTTACTATTTGAAGGAAACAACTTTTATTCGTCAAAAAATTATAGTATAATATTTAAACATTTTAGAATACCTCCAGAATATAATATTTTTATTTACCTAATTCAGTTAATTTTTTTACGGTAGACATACGATGTATCATTGTATCAATTGTACGACCACTGCGCCGTAATTCAGTAATAATTGTAATAATTGGAAACTTTAAATAATTATTTGACCCACCACATGACCTGATCTGAGCACGATTACATCGGATTACCCTCCGTATTTATTATTATTACACACATGTATATAAAAATATAAACAAATATAATATTAAAATCTATATATAAATTATTATTAAGTAATATATAATTAATAAAGTAATAATATAAAAGAAATTTAATAAAATTCTTTTTTAATCAAGTTTTTTTCTTAATTTTAATAAAGCCGTTCGATAAACTTTAATATATTCTTCAATAGGTCCACCAGGTCTATTCCATCCTAGTTTTAATGCATCTTTAATTAAATTTCTAACAAAAATTTCTTTTTCTATAGGATTATTATTTAATCTTATCATATCATCTACAGAATTGTTTAAAGCTATTTTCATTTCGTTAATTGAAAGTTCGTAATTATTTTCATCTTTTAAATTAAATAAATAAGAATTATAATTATAACTATTCATATTTGTCTTATTAACTAAATATTCTTTTAATTTTTCGGATCCAATACTAACTATTGGACTTCCAAATAATAATCCTTCAACTGCCATTAACCCCAAACTTTCCGTTTTACTTGGTACAAATAATATATCTGCTGCTGTCCTATATAAATTTCCCCAATTCAATTTAAATTCTACATCGTCTATAATTATAAGATTATTGGGATAATAACTTACAAGTTGTTTTAATGAACTTATGGGAAAATCACTATCTTGTCCCATAATTATAAATTTAGTATTTTTTGATACTAAAAGATCTATCGCCGCTTGGAAAAATTCTAATCCTTTACTATACTGAAAATTTCCAATAAATAAAACTATTGTACGATTCAAATCTTCCTTTAATAGTAATCCTTCTCTGACTAAATGAAGTTTTGCGTTAAATTTTGATGTGGTAATAAGTGGTTGTGTAGAATTTTCTATTGATTCGATATATAAAAGAGCTGGATCAAACTTATGAATGTTTTTTGGAAAATTCGAATTAGTTTCTACTAACAGTGTATCATTAAATGGATTAAATAAATTAAAATCAAGTCCATTTGTGATACCGATCCACTCTCCTTTAATAGCTCTTTTAAGAATACTTGGTATTATAAGTTCTTTTGCATAGAAATCCATCGAGTCTTCAACCATTTCTTGAGCGATAATTTTGGAAGTAAACGTTACCATTTGTGCTTGATCGATTCCAATTGCTGATGTATACATTTGACGCCCATTAAAATATTGTGATCTTATTTTTGAATAATTTTTTAATTCTATAAATTTCTGTACATTAACGATCGAATTTGAATATAAATGCTCTTTAAGATGATCATGTATAGTATAAACAATTGATGGTTGGGCCATTTTAAATTTTCCTCCTACATACAATGATTTCATAAATTCAATTACAAGAGCATTTGATGATCCATGAAGGTGCACAACATCTACACCTCTAGCTTCCTTTAAATCAAAAAGTGGTGTATCGATATCCGTATTAAGATATGTAATCAGTTCAGCAGCTGCCTTACAAAAAAATATATCTTGCCAATCTTGTGATAATGGAAATCGTGAAGAATAAATTTCCGTAACATCATCAGCCATAAAAGATAAATCAAGAGGAAATACGCCTATTGGTGATCCAATTAAGTAAACTTGAACCGAACGAGGTTCCGAAAGGTTCGTGATCTCATCTGGATTACTCGTAATATTCCATAAAAATCTGTGAACAAAAAATTTTACAGGTTTCCATTTTTGATGACTATCACGAATTTGTACTTCTAATTGAGCAAATTTTTGTAACCTATATAATTTCTTTATATAATAATAAAAAGGTATTATCACATTCACATCAAGTGAACCATTATTCGCTTGTGATGATGCTAAACCTGTTACTGCTTGACCCACTCTACCCAATGTTGCTGGTCCAAATTCTTTACTAACATGGTAAATTGTTGTACCCTCTATCAATTCAGCCGGTATATTTTGATCTAATCCAATATATGGTATCGAATCATATTTCTGTTTTTCTACAAAATTTAATATTTATTTAATACATATATATATACACATATATATAAATAATAATAATTTTTAAAATATACCTAATACAAGTTGGTCATATTCCCCTCCATATAATATTGGACTTAAAATAGTATGAAATAAAACAAGACAAAAAAATAATAAAATAAAAAATATAATATGTTTATATCTTCGTTTTTCAAATAAAGATATTTGATTAATGGTACGCTTAAAAAAAAAGGATCTATTCGCAAATGAAGATTTTGAAGGATTGTTTTCAGATGGTACACGAATACTTGGTGAAACTGATCGTGTTCTAGCTTTCAATGGTTTCATATTATTTTTTTTTATATTAATTTATTAATTATATTCCTTTTTAAATAGAATAATTAAAATAAAACCAAATACAGAAATACAGAGAAAAACTATAAAAAAAATTTTTTATTTTTAAAAAGAATGAGAAATTTTTTTAATTTGGTTTAATATGGAAATCCAATTTATTTTATCGTCGTACTCATGAAAATCAGTGTAAATCATCAAAATCATCACTAACCAATAAGAGATATAAAACGAAATCTAGAATAATTATTCAAGTTTGGAATCTGGGTACTTACAAACGTACATAAAGGATTAACCTAATTAATTAAGATGATGTAATAATTTATAGATCTGGCGCGTCTTTGGTACAACCCCATTTTTTCGAATCTATAAAAGCAAGCTGATGTGTTGCTAAAATCAATACAACAATGTCTCGAGATTTAACGCTTGAATTACAATCTATTCGTGATGGTAAAGCTTCAATCGAACATCAAATTGATATACATGGTTATTATTTATTTCAAATTTTTTTGTGTATTGTATTACCATATAATATATCATATTGAATGAAATGATCAACATTTAATCTATATCATTATAGTAAATGACCTTTTCGGAGCTAAACACAATTTACAACTCTCTCTCGAAGATGTATTAGCCGGGTTACGTTATGTAATGGACTATCGTCTTAAGGGCGGTAGACTTCCAAATTTGGATTTTGACCTAATGAAGCGATTATGTGAAGGTTTATTATTAAACATGGCTTATTCAGAAGGTGGTTTACTTAAACGCAGAATGACGCCAGAAGCCAACGAGGCTTTTATCCTTTTTGGTGAATTTCTTGAAGAAGGTAATTATTAAAATATATAATTTCAAATTAAAATTTCAAATTGTTATACTCTCGATGATCAACAAATGTCATAATTTTATAGTGGAAGAATTTCGAACGGCCGTTGGTGAAAGAAGTTTATCCGATCTATATAATGCACTCAAACTTCATCGTAGATGTCGCAAGGATGCTGATCCAGAAGTAAAACAAGCAGCCGTTGCCATTATTTATATGTTAACGGAATGGTTCCCTCAGTTTTCAGACTGGCGTGAATTGGTTAAAGATGATGAACAAAGTGACGTAGAAAAAGTTATAAAAGAATTTACGGATACAATTAAAAAGCCTAAAATGCCACCACTCCAAGGGGTTGCTTTACCTCCACCTTGTAAGTAAATTAATCAAAGAAAACTAATCTATCTTTAAGTTATTAATGAATTTGTATTACATGTATTTTAGCTTTGTATTTTGATCGTGATGTCACTCGAGTATTGAAAATGTTTCGTACTTCTCTTACGGATGGTCTACATTCAACTTCCATTGAGGGATTATTTGAACATTATGGTCCCAATGTGCTTCCAGAACCACCAAAACCTTCGATACTTAGGATGATATTTAATCAATTAAAAGATTTTATGGTTATAATTTTATTGATTGCAGCAATTGTAACCGCAGCAGAAAAAGACTTCAAAGGAATGGGTGTTTTATTATTCGTAATTTTACTTAACACCATAATAGGGTTTACACAAGAGTATAAGGCAAATAAGGCGTTGGAAGCATTGGAAAAGTTATCAGTACCAAAGGTGAGAATATTTGTTTAAAGTAAATTTTATCACGTGATCACATATACATATTTTTTAACAAAAGATTATATAATAAAGGCCCAAGTAATTCGTGATGGTGAGCAATTAATTGTTGATTCCTCTCAACTTGTCCCAGGTGATATTGTTGTCCTTGAGGAAGGTGATGCTATTCCAGCTGATTTAAGAATTGTTGAAAGTTCTCGCCTTGAAGTTATCGAATCTATTTTAACTGGAGAAAGTCTTCCTGTATCAAAATCTCCTAAGAAGATTTTGACAAGTGTATGTATTTATTTAAATAATATAAGTTGATTCAATTCATATTTATCAATTTTAATTACTTAAATGGGTGATAAATTATAGACGAGAAATCTTCCCTTAGGTGATTGTAAAGGCAATGCATTTATGTCTACAGTTGTTGCAAAAGGACGAGGCAAGGGACTTGTTGTTCGTACAGGAAATGACACTGAAGTAAGTAATAATTAATATATAAAAAAGATGAAAATTTTAATTATCTTTTTTTAATATAGTTTATTATTTATAGATTGGCAAAATAAGTGCTGCTATTACGTCAGCACAAAAAACTATAACTCCAATTCAACGCAAGTTGGCTAGGCTTGGGATATGGCTCGTTGCTCTTGCAGTCTTTTTGTGTGCTTTGATTATTGTAATTGGGGTTTTATATCATCATGAAGTAAAATATATGGTTAATATTGGCATTACGTATGTGATATTTTTATCTAATTCCCATTTTTATTTCTATAAAGATTTTAATAGCTAAACCTTTTTTTTTTTGATATTTAAGTCTAGCTGTCTCTGTTATCCCCGAAGGTTTAGTAGCAGTAACAACGGTAACAATGGCTGTTGGTGTTCGTCGAATGGCTAAGCGTAGTGCTATCGTTCGAACATTGCCATCAGTTGAAACTTTGGGTAGTGTTACCGTTATTTGTTCTGATAAAACAGGCACTCTTACTGAAGGAAAAATGGGCCCTAGCGAATTGTGGACAGCTGATGATTCTTTGTACTCTTTCACCGAGCCAACCTCGTTAGATCCAAATATGGGTGGTATTTTACTCCTCCCACAAGAATATCGACAAAGTGTTCATAGGAAAAGTCAAACATCCTCACAATCATTGTCTTTATCTGAAAAGTCTCCAATAAAACCTCAGGAAATACCGAAAAATACTTTAAATTCTCCTGCTCATATGGTAGCGGCATTAATGGCTTCTTGTCTCTGTAATAATTCTTCTGTGACAAAAGACGATGAAAAGGATGGTGAATGGAAAGGCATTGGGGATCCTACTGAAGTAAGAATTAAAAATTTAATCATATAATTATGAACATGGTTAAAATTTCTTTTTTGAAACTATTATTTAGGTTGCTTTGGTTCTTGCAGCTCAAAAAGGTGGTTTTACTAAGAATTATTGGGAGAAGGAACATGGTTTTACCAAAGTTTATGAGAAACCTTTTGATAGTGAGAGAAAACTTATGAGTGTCGTATATAAAATTACAACCTCTGAACGTTTAAAACCAACTCATCTTGTATTTGCGAAAGGAGCTCCAGAAGAATTACTTCGCAAATGTACACATCGTTTACCATATGTTAGATCTTTAAATCCCATTGAACCGTTTGATGTGATTCTTGAGCAAAAAGATGAGTGCCGACATGAAGAGTTGAATGATGATTTTGTCGATCTTGTATCTGAACAAAGCTCAAGAATGGCATCACAAGGATTAAGAGTTCTTGGATTAGCTTTTAAATCTGTTTCTGTTGATGGTTTTCCGTTTACTGATTCCGCGGAGGATACGATAAACGTGGATACAAATAATGTGTCTGAAGAAAATTCTCCCTCATCACCTAATGCTAATCCATTATTTGCAGAAGATAATTTGACATTTGTTGGGTTAATTGGTTTAATTGATCCGCCTAAGAAGGCAGTTGCAGAATCTATTTATAGGTGTAAGAAAGCCGGTATTAAAGTTGTTATGATAACTGGTGACCATGTCGCTACTGCAACAGCAATAGCAACTGATATTGGTATCATTGAACCCGATGTACCTAATATGGTACGTGACTTATTATAATTTTTGCGTATTTTTCTCATAAAGTCGTACTTACAAAATATATTTATTTTAGAATCGCGCAATTCGTGGCGCTGAATTGGATCTTTTATCGGATGAAGCGATTACAGAATTAGACCCATTCCCAAGTGTTTTTGCTCGTGTCAGGTATTAATTGTATAAATAATCTCTTTGTTTGAAACTACAGAATAAATTTTCTAAAAAAAAAAAATTATCTTTTTTTTTTCTTTATAGTCCTGACAATAAACTTAAAATTGTTAAAGCGTTACAAAAGATGGGAAATTCAGTAGCTATGACTGGTGACGGTGTAAATGGTAATATATTAAATAAGATAAAAAATGATGTTTATAATACAATTTTTTAAAATTAAAATTAATTTGATAGATGCCCCCGCGATAAAGGCTGCAGATGTGGGTGTTGCAATGGGAATTAGTGGTACAGAAATCACGAAACAAGCAGCAGATATTGTTTTGGCCAATGATGATTTTTCAACAATTGTCGCTGCTGTTGAAGAGGGTCGACAAGTTTTTGACAATATTCTCAAGTTTATTGTATATCTTCTAAGTTGTAATGGAGCTGAAATTGTCCTGATGCTCGTTTGTACTGCGATAGACATTCCATTACCGTTCTCAACAATAATGATTTTGTGGGCTAATATAATTGGTATTATATAATTCATTATGATAAATGGTTTAACTTCCATGTTTATTAATAACGATCTATTTATCTATTTCTTATTACGCTAAACAGCTGATGTTCCACCTGCCATTTCACTTGGTGTTGAACCAGCAGAAAAAGATATTATGCTACGTAAACCAAGAAATCCTAAGGCACCTGTGCTTAGTAAATATGCAACAGCAATACTGCTTATGCAAGCGTTTACTATGGCACTATTGCCATTTGGAATTTATATGCTTTCAATAAATAACAAGTTCGAATCGAACATGACAAAGGAAGATGCAATGTCATTAGCATTTTCTACATTAACAACAATGCAACTTCTTCAAGGCTTCTTATCCAGAACATTATATGAAAGTATATTTAAAACAGGTATACTTGGTAATAAAGTACGTAAATAATTTGAATTTTCTATATTTTCTTTAATGTAAATATATCACTATAAATTTTACTAATTGATTATTTTACAGTGGATGGTTGGTTCTGTAATTGGATCGTTCGCTGCGATGCTTATGGGTGTATATGTTCCAGGTAAAAATAGATTCTAAAATAGCGATTCTAAAATGCTGATATTATGATATCATTTAACTAACTAAATGTCATTTTATAGGAATTAATACATGGTTAGAACTTAAACCTGTTCCAGCTATTGGTTGGGTTAAAATTTTAATAGCTTGCGTCATTCAAATTGCTATTACTGAAATTGGTAAAGCATTTGGAAGAAAGATTAGAGATTCAAGATAAGTCAAAATATTTTATTCTTGACTTTAATAATTATAATTACTTGCCAGGATAAATTACTTTTATTATTATTTTTTATTTTTATCAGAAGGATAATTGTATATATTTTATTGTTGTTACTTTTTAAAATAAGTAGTCAAATAATCACATTGTAAATTTTATATTTTTGTTACAGTCGATATAAAAAATAAATAAAATAAATAAAGAAATAAAAAATAAGAATAAATCGACAGAAATAATAGTTATGGTTCTTCAAAATGATATTCAATTAATTACCATAATAAGAGTCCCGCTAAATGTGGCTTAGGATGTCCAGAATGGCATGATCACACTTTTTTCACATTTTTGTCATTTTTTCACACTTTTGGTATAATCACATTTTTTGACAAATTTCACATTTTTCACACCATCCGCAGTAAATTAAATTTGATTGGATGATTTGACATGGTAAAATTAGTCAAATCTTAGTTTTAGCCTGAATTACAAATTTTAGTTTCCCAAAATTTGGCATTAAAATATTGCCTGAAATTAAGAGCTAAAATTAAGTGTAACTTTGGTCGAAGTTATGTTAATTCCGGCCAAAATTAAAATCGCACCAAATCGCACTTTTTATCCAAATCACACCACACTTTTGGGGTCATCACACCATGAAATCCTGGACACCCTAATGTGGCTGGACTACATCTATAATTCGGAATACACGTGGAAATTTTTTAAATTCACTATAACTTTTTTAACATCATTTTCTCAATCCGCTCAGTCTTTTAACTGATACCGAAGACTTTTATTACTGATTCTTCACGCCACTAGAATAATTCTATTGCAACGAGAAAATTATAATTGTGCATTTCCAAATTGCAAAAAAAAAAAATTTGAAAGCGAAATTATTTGATAAATAATATTATAACATTCAAATAAGAAACCATTCATTTGTAACGAACCTGAACGCGGAATCGATTCTCTTTTAGTAAATTATTTAAGAAAAACACAATAAAATGCAGCATTTGAAATTGGACCGTCATAAGAGATCATGTTGAAACAACAGCCAATTGATGATAATTGAAGATTAATGTTTTTTAAGTCCAATAGATGAGAAAAATGGTTGCAATGAAACAAAGAAAACAAAGAAAAGAGGGTTGATGGATCATTTAGAATTATTAAAATGAAAAGTTTTATCGTGGATGTAGAATAAGTTCGTAGTATTGGATTGCTTTAAAAACATCAAAGACGACGACATAAATTGAAACAATGATATTGAAAATCAATAGCTAGCGTTGTTGATAAATCGAAGAGACGACTCTGCAAAAAATATTAATATTTAACCAATGAACTTCTTAAAGGACATAAGAATGTATAAAAGTCTTTATTGTAAAGCGTATCTTAAATATTTTTACATATTCGGATGAATTTGGAATTACTAACTTTTAGATCAATCAAAGAACGATCTAATTCTCGGGTAATTCTCAGGATAAAGGTAAAATACATTTACTATACAAGATTTATTCTGATTTGTTCTTTAAAAAAATTACTAATGTTAATTCTTGCTAAACTTCTAAACGAAATGATTTCGTGACTATTTATTAATATCTATTTTTACAAACGTGTGGTATTTGCGTGACTTTTATTATTAATTATTTACAATATAGATTACAAAAGAAAAATTTCTTCTCTGAAATAAAAAAAAAAAAAATTCTAAAGAAGAAATACAAAGTAAATTTCTTTTAAGAGTATGAAACTCGTTTTCCTATCAAATCTCGAATTATGAATTCATTTGTTTGTTCATAGCTTCCTTTTCTTTTTCAGATAATTTAGGTTTACTTGGATTACTGGATAATCTTCTTCTTTTTTCATTTTCAACAGCTGCTTGATGAGCTTTAGCAGCCTTATCAACTAGATTTTCTACTTCTTTAACGATTTTTTTGAAAGTTTTGAACCATGCTGGATCGTCATCTTCTACATTATTATTCCTTTGTATATTTATTATATAATTTTTTTGAATAACATTAACTATGGTAATATTGTCTAAATTTTTATAATCGGGTGGCAACATATTTTTTAATGTACTTATATCACATTCATTATAAGGAGAGGGTAATAATTCTTTTAATGCCATTAAATTCTCATCATCCTTTTCACTATAAGGAGGTGGTGGTAGTAATTCTTCACCATTCATTTCATAATCATCTAGACATAATTCATCAAAAAACTCTTCTGCAACATTATAGTATAGATAATTTTTTGTTGAAATATTGAGTAAAATTTTCGTATCATTCGCGTCATTCCTATCTTTTATATCTTTTACAACTGCATTATTTGAGATAATTCTAACATCATCTAAATAATTCTGATGTCCGAGTATTTCATCAACATCAAAAATCACTTCATAATTATCTAAATATAATGAATCATCAAATTCTTCTATAAGTTTACAATAAACATATTGATTTTCTGAAATTTTGGACAAATCCTTCACATCGTTCACATCGTTCATATCGTTCATATTGCTCACAACTGTACAATTTGGAATAAATACATTATCATCTAAATGATTCTGGTGATTAAGTATTTCATCGACGTAAAAAATCACTTCGTAATTATTCAGATACAATGCATCATCAAATTCTTCTATAAAATTACGATTATAGCATTGAATTAAATCCCTTATGTCCTTCGCATAATTTTTATTATTCACAATATTCACATCTTTTGTATCTTTTACAACTGCATTATTTGGAATAAATACATTATCATCTAAATGATTCTGGTGATTAAGTATTTCATCGACGTAAAAAATCACTTCGTAATTATTCAGATACAATGCATCATCAAATTCTTCTATAAAATTACGATTATAGCATTGAATTAAATCCCTTATGTCCTTCGCATAATTTTTATTATTCACAATATTCACATCTTTTGTATCTTTTACAACTGCATTATTTGGAATAAATACATTATCATCTAAATGATTCTGGTGATTAAGTATTTCATCGACATCAAAAATCACTTCGTAATTATCCAAATATAATGCATCATCAAATTCTTCTATAAGATTATGATTACAATATTGAAGTAAATCCTTTACTTCTTTCGCATCGTTCACATCATTCACATTATCGTCATTCACATCTTTTATAACTACATTATTTGAGACAATTACACCATCATCCAAATATTTCTGGTTATTAAGTATTTCATCAACATCAAAAATCACTTCACAATTATCTAGATACAGATTCTGACGCTTTAATATATTCTCCTTAACAATTTCAAACTCCTCACTCTCAGCGTCATTACTCTCTTCAACTTCATCGTCATTTGTATTGTCAGTGTCTTCCACCTCGATAGATGGTACTTCCTCGATGGATGATTCCCCGATGGATGATTCCCCGATGGATGATATTTCCTCGAAGTTTTGCTCCTCCTCGATATTTCTCTCTAAAATTTCTTTTAGCTTCATTAAAATCGATCTAATGTCACTTCCGTCTCTAATTCCTTCTGAAATTTCTTTTAATTTCGATAAAATATGTTCAATTTCATCGTTTCTTTCACTTTCTTCCTCTAATATTTCTTTTAATTTCATTAAAATCGGTTCATCAATAACTTTACCCCGTAACGATATGATATATTCAATTTTACATTTTCTTTCGCTTTCTTTTCTTTCGATTTCTTTTTTTTCGATTTCTTTTCTTTCAAACACTTCTATTAACTCTGATAAAAGATCCTCAACACTTTCATTCCTTTTATTATTTGATAGCTTACTATATTCTTTATTAATTTCATTAATATTCTCATCAATTTTACGTCGCTCTTCAAATAATTTGTTTACTCCTTCAATAATTTGCTTAATTTGCTTACGTTGTTGCTGTTGTTCTTTTTGGGGATTCGATAAAGTATTTATTAATTTTTTAGAAAAACTCAATCTACGAGGTTTCTCCCCAGGAGAATTAGGAGGAGTAAGGTGAGTAGATTCAATAGGGTGAGTAGATTCAATAGGGTAAGTAGATTCAATAGAGTGAGTAGAATGAGTAGAGTGAATAGTGTAAGTAGAGCGATTAGAGCGAGTAGAGTACATAGAGCATGAAGATAAAGGCCGTGAAGAAATATTCGTAGGGCTAGAAGAAATAGTCCAGCTGTTGAATTTCAATTCGATCTATAAATAAAAATATATTTTCTCGTTATAAAAAAGATTATATATATTTAATAAGATTTATTTTTTTTTTTAATTTTACCTCTTCTTTGAATTCTTGTTTTGTGGTTTTTTCTTTTATAACATATAAAACTTCCACGGCCTTGAAAGTTAATTGTTTTTTTACGTGAGTTTCGATTATTTCATTACAAAAAGGAATTATTTTTTTAATATATTTTCTTATTTGAGGGAAAAATTCTTCAAGAATTCGTTGGATTAAATGTAAGTATCCGATTAAAAGAGTATCGACATTGTCAGGTAAAGAATATCCTAATAATTCTCTAAAAAAAAAACAAAGAAAGAAAAAAAAAAAGGTTTAATGGTTAATCAATAATTATTAACTTTGAAAAAAGAAAAGAAATCCATACATACCCTCCAGATTTAAGCACTTTATATTCAATATTTCGGTAACTTGTATTTTTCCCTTTTACTCTTTCAAATTCTTTGATTGATAATTTAAGTAATTTCTTGGAGAATTTTTTAATATTTTCTAAATTTGATTGTTGACGTAATGTGAAGTAAGTTTCGTGCATTTCTCTCCAATCATTATACCATTTCCCAGCGGAATATTCGAACTAAACGTTTTATTAAAGTGGCGCAGCGTTAAAAATTTGTGGCGAAGCAAAATAAAATATTAGGAAAAAAAATTATTATTTTTTTTGTTACTTACGTCCAAAACATCAGTTAAAGAAGAAAGAGCTTGCAAGTATTCGCTGTTCACGATATTATAAATAGTTTCAATAACTCTACCACTTGTTTTCACAAAATTATCAAAATTTGATTGATCATCTTTAATTTTTCGCAAGCAATTGCGAATTTCACGAAGTCTGAACATGACATTAGCATTAATGTGTTTCGTATTTTTATTCGTATTTCTATAAGCTGTCCAAAATTTCGCGATTGATTTATAAAAAGAAGTACGAGTATCTGTATTAATCATTTTAACAGATTGAGACAGTATGTATAATACTGATGACATAACGTTTCTACATTATTGGATGGGTCGAATATAAATATGATTGTGTTAAAAGGAAACGAATAGGTATTTTGAATAACTTTACGTGCTATAAAATTGTACTTACAGAAAAAGTTCCAATTGTGCTATAGTAGATTCATCATAATATGTCCATTTATAATCCGAAAGATATTTTGCCGCTCTAATAGCGAAATCTATCACTAAAATAGGAAAAAAAAACAAAATTTAGATTAATTTTAAATGATAAAACACACGATATAAAAAACCCATACCTTTCTCATCTTCAATCCTCTCATTAGGACAACTTATCGAGTCTTCCATTAAATGAATTGTTTTATGTAAAGCATAATTATAAATTCTAAAATAGTATGTATTTTCAAAAAAATAAAAATTTTAGTATATACGCTATAATTTTTCTTAATCTTTCATATTTGTATACTTACAAACTATTTTTATCTGACAACAATTTGAGAATTTCATAATATTCTTTGGTTTTTGTTTCTGATATAATTGTGTTTGAAGTCATTTTTTTTTTTCTCAAAAAGAATAAACTACTATGTAAAAACTATAGTATAAATAACTTTTTGACGTTGTTACACGAATGACACTATTGTTGTTTAATCGTGCAGTTGACGTCGGGTTATTTGACTTATACTTATTTTTAATTACCAAATGGCTATTAGTATTTTAAATAAACTTAATAGCGTGGAAACTTATTTTGTTTTAGCATTGAAAGAAGAAAAGTTCTCACATCAATAAAGAATTAGGAAAGAATAGTCAGATATAGAATTATATATATGCACATTATCATAAACAATCTTTAATTAAACCTTGTTGATTAAATAGGTAAACTTGAAAAGAAATAAAAATATATGTATATATTTTAAATATCGGAATTTCGGCAATCCCCTACTTCTTATTGCATATATATTATTCTTTTATTATTATTATATCATTTGAAAAAATATCTAGTTATTATAGTTATTCCGATATTTCTAAAAAAAATAAATATGCCCTGTAAATACATTATAAGCGAATTCATTTTCTTTCTCTTTTATTTTTTATACCTAGTTTTAAATCAAACCAAAAAAGGTGGTTCGAACCAAAATCAAACTGCATATTTTTTAGATGAATTCGCCAAGATCCCATTTGAAATTTCCATCAATCACTTAAAGTAAATCCCATTATTCTACGCATATCTAATAATGTACAAGTGTGTTTACATTGTGTACGACGTAATACCATATGCAACTCGCGGTATCATACATATGAAAAGCATTAGATGCACAGTCTAATCAGAAAAAATTATTTGGGAAGAAAGTATCAAAATAGCGGGTTTTTTTTCTTAAAAAAATAAAATTAAGTGGAGAAAAGATTCTCTATAAAGATCGATTTTAGACCCAAAAACAGGCAAAAAATTATATCACGAACGTAAATATTAAGTATAACAAGAAAAAATTCCCGAAACTTTGATCTTCAAAGTAATTATTAATATAACAAAGTAAACAAACCCTTTTTCAGAACTGATGAGAAAAAAAAAAATTTTTGACTCCCTAAAATATAAACACTTTACTTTATTTGTTTCCCCATGCATAAAAATCATACGAAAATAATTTTTCTATGAATTGATTATTTCGTTCTAAACAACAAAAATGGTAAGGAAATCAATTTTTGTGTTTCATAATATCATGGGATTCGTGTTACATCAACTAAAAACTTCAATAAGAATTACGTAGAACATAGATAAGATTGGATTCAAACATCTTACTAATCGAAGATTTAAATTGATTATCTGAACCAAAGAAAATTATTATTTTTTTTATTGAATGTTAATTTTATAAACTTTAAATGTGCTATTTTTGGGCATACGGACGATTTCCCGAAGGAATGGACATTTTCCCGAATTTTTGAAGCAAAAAATTGATCGACGTCCGACATACTAACGCGCAGATATTAGAATCCAGGATAAGTTTCCATTAAATCTGTTGAATTTTGACTAGTTCGAATCACGATCTTTAAAAAAAAATTGATAATTGAATTTTATCGCAATTACAAAAATGTTTTTATAAATCTCCACAAAACTTGCAGAATCTAAATGAATGGTTTGGTATACAGCCAGTTATAAATCATTACTAAATAATGTTAACTGTTAAAGTATGAAATATTAGTTAGATTAAGATAAGATTCTTTTTACTCTATTAATGTTGAATCTTCTAAAATTTCACCTTCAAAGAGTACTTTTACTTTCATCACTTTATAATTATGTTTTTCGATTTCATAATATAATATATTGTATATATATAATATTACTTCAAATGAAAATAAACGCAAAAAAAATTATTTACTTATTATCAATCGTAAATTATTGTGTATATAAGTGTAGATTCAAAACATGAAAGATTTCAAAATTGAAGGGGTTTTCCAACTTTGTCATATGAAAGTTGAACTAAAATTAGCTACTACTTATTACAGTATAATAATTTCTTTATTAATATCATTTAATTTTTATTTTAAATATTTCATCTATTACTAATGTCCTCTTACCTTTATTTTTTTTTTATTGTCTGGAGCGAAGCGGAGGACTATTTATGACTTCGCACTATGAAAAATGATCGATCATGTGAATTTCTCTGTCCCCCCCTCACATAACGTCATCCAATTTTAGTTTTATCTTCGCTCCGGACTTACAACGGTTTCCGTTTCCTAGTTTTAATTATTTATAATATAATTGGCGTATTTTTTCTTATTGCTGTTGGCGAACACTGTTCACCTATTCATAGCAGTAATGCGAGTAGTGAAATAAATTAAATATACTTCAAAGATCAGTTTTCGTATTTATAGTAGAACTTTAAAAAGAAGTTATTCTAAAATAAAGAGATAAAGAGAGGCATAAGGGAGGGTAAGGGAAGTCACCTTCAACTTAGCAGTAATAACGAGCTGGAAGCAGAAGTATCTACTGAACGCGACAGAAGATCAGAATTACAGAAATTTCGTGGAATTTATAAATTAAGTCATGCAAAACTCATATTTAGTGATAGGCAAATATGTGAAAGTAAAATTCAAATAAGATTAATATTCAGAATTCTTAATTGTCAAATTTCGATTAACATAATAAAGTTATGTAACACTTAATGCTATTTCAACAAATTCAAAATGAATGTATAATTAAAGCTAGGTCATTTTTCAGGTTAAAGTAATGACTATTTAATATAATGAAGTCGTTCTCCTAATATATTTATAGTCTTTAAAATTTAAAAGGTGTTTCTGCTAAAATTACACAAGTAAAGGAATAAAAAAAAGAGATTTTAGACAATAATTCCTTACAAAAAGAGATACCGAAATGTGAAATCTGGACAATGAGGGCAAATTCCAGACAAACTCCGGAATTCTTTTTCATAGAATTTCATTATGAAAAATAAGATCAATAAATTTTTTACGTAGATTAGTCAAAATAAATTATATATATCTTAAAACCTACTTAAAAAATGATATCTAGATTCTAGATCATGATGGTAAATTGTTAATTCAGTTTTACGTTACATTCAACTTTCTAAACAAATATTTACTTGATTTGTAATACCGGGTATAAATAAATGTATATACCGTAATAAAATTTTTTGGTTTGTAAATTGTAAACTATTAATATGATTTGTTTCATGGTAAAATTTTAACGATAATATTCAACTAATTTTGGCGATAAGATTAAAAAATAGATTAGAAAACGTCTTCGATGTTTTCCCGCCTACGTTATTCTGGAATTAATATTTATGTAAGGAATTCTCTTATAAGAAAATCCCTTTACGTAAAATAATACTGAAATTACCAATTTGAGAAATAAAAATAATATATAAAAACTTGAATACGAACAGTTTGTATTTTGTGATGCCAGAAAATTTACAATTGTTCTACAGATAATATTAAAGTTATTGAGCAATGATTCTAACAAATACGATGATGAAACGATAGAATTGCATAGAACCTGGTTGCAATAAAACGTTCGCAAAAAGAGATTTAAGGATAAAGTGCTCGAGAAAAGGGTTAAATTTGTAGTATTGGTTACTCAAAAGACGACATAATCAAAGACGATGATATATGCATGAAATCAAAGCTTCTTCAGGTAGGGTTTCGATCCTTATTAAACTATCCCGTCATCCGAGCTTAATTAGGATGATCCGAATACAACGGATTTAAAGGGATTATGATCCGGATTAACGGATGTAAACGGATTGTAATCCGGATTAATTGAGTTTGCTGATTAAATATAAAAGTGATATTTTATTTATAATCAAAAAAAAAGTTATTATAAAGAAATACAATAAGGATTCATTTCCTTATTATCTGGATATGTAATTTATAATCCGGATTGTAACCCTTATCCTTATTTTAATCCGGATCGTAATCCTTATCCTTATTTTTAATCCGGATTGTAATCCTTATCCTTATTTTTAATCCCCATTAAAATCCGGATTAAGGATCGAAACCCTATCTTCAGGAAATTTTTCCCACGCAAAATCCACATGGAAAAATTATGTGGAAATCTTGAACATTTCCAAATATCCAGTGACGAAACACATGATATTTTCGTTGTAGATCCACAGAATTCACGTGGCGATGAAAGACATTTAAATGCGGAATTAATGACTGCATAAAAAATTACAAACGTTTAAATCATTTAAGGACACACTAAAGAGTAATTCACTCAAAATCATCAATAGCCTAATTCTCAGAATAAAGATAAAATTAAACTTCAAAATGAAATGATTTCGTGAATAAACATTCTTTTTTATTATTGATACAAAAGTTAATTTTTTTGAGTGATAAAACTTTTTTTCTATCAACGCCTCGGTATCATCCAAATGTTTCCGATAATAAGTGTTTCGTTAGCACCAAAAATCACTACATTTTCTGAAAAAATTAACTTCATTCATTTGTATTCAGTCTTGGGTGCTCGATATCTGATACTTCCTCAATGGATAATATTCCCTCGATGGATGATGCCTCCTCGAAGATTGGTTCCTCCTCGATATTTCCCTTTACTTTCACTTTTCCCCTCTAACATTTCTTCTAATTCGGATAAAATCAGTTCATCAATAACTTTGCCCTCTAACGGTCTGTTTCAGCATATGCAGTTTCCACTGATCTATTACTTCACTAACTCTTGTTTTGGACTTACCCTCCTACGTCTTGTCATCTTACAGAGATCGAAGTCTTATCTCTTTGCGCTTCTTATGTTTTATATATTGCAGGTCAGTTCAGAATGCGGGATGATTTGATATACTTTATTTAATATTCTCTCCTTTTGCTTTTTTTCTCTAAAATTTCTGTTAGTTTCAATAAAATTGATTGTTCATTAATAGCTTTGTTCTCTAACAATCCATTTTAGTTTCATTAATATTTTACGCCGTTTTTCAAATAATTTGTTTACCCTTCAATAATTTGCTCGAGGTTCATTTTGAAGATTCGAAAGTAGTTATTACTTTTTTGGAAAACACAATCTATAAAGAGTATAACTATAAAGAGTATAAGGAGAAGAGGAAGGTCATGAACAAATAGATACAGTATTGAATAATGCATTCCTAAGGAATTCATAAGAATCAAAGTAGCGACCAGGTTTTAAAATTCAATTGTCTACAAATTCTCGTTATAAAAAAAAAGTATAAATCTAGCAAAGAAATATTTTTTTATTTTTACTTTTTCTTTGAATTCTTTTTTGTGGTTTTTCTTTTATAACAATACAAAGCTTCTACTGCCTTGAAAGTTAATTGTTTTCTTACGCAAGTTTCGATTATTTCATTACATAAAGGAATTATTTTCATGTACTTTTTATTTGAGAGAAAAAATTCTTCAAGAATTTGTTGGATTAAAATTATTAAATGTAAGCCTCTGATTAAAAGGGTATCGAGATTGTCAGGCAAAGAATATCCCAATATATCCCAATAATTCTCTAAAAAAACAATTCGCGAACGATACAAAGTCAAAGAGAGGGAAAAAAGGATTAATAGTCGCCAGTAAATTTGAAAAAAAAGAATGAAAAATGAAATTTATTCTTCTAATAACTTTATATTTAAAATTTCGATGTTTCTATTACCCTTGAAGGTTCTTTAATACTATCTGAATTGATTATTTTCCAAAGATTGTGACGTAATTTGAAATAAGTTTCATGCATTTCTTTCCAATTTCTCCCAGACTAAATTAAAGTAGCGCAGCGCTATAAATAATTTTTTTTTCATTAACAATGGAAGCAACTTTGCACAACATTTTGAATTCGCATTAATGTAATTTATGTTTCCATATATTTTCCAAAGAAGTACGAACATCATTTCAACAGATTGAGAGTGTACCAGCCTGTATAATACTAATGACATTGCGTTTCTACATTTATAAAATATTTTAGTGTGATTGGTAATCGGTATTTGAACGACTTAGATATCCGGATAATCCGGATTAGCGGATTCAAACTTTAGACTTTACCTACGAGAATTAATAATAAAGTCAACTCTCTCTAAGTGCACCTATGCATTTAGAGAGGGTGTGCATTTAGAGTGAGAAATTTTATATGATCTCTATATACTTGGGACCGAGTAAGAGGGTGCATTTAGAGAAAAAATATATAATACGTGCACTTGACTGTATGTTTAAAAAAGTGTACTTACAGAAATAATTCTAATTATGTTATAGTAAAGTCATTGTCCATTGATAATTCGAAAGATGTTTTACAGCTTTAAGAGCGAATTCTATCAATAAATTTATGATAAATGATAAAATCGTAAGATAACAAAGTAAAAACCATTCTCATCTTCAATCTTTTCATTAGGATGACGGATGACCTATTCAACTTAAAAGTCTTCCAATAAACGAATTGTCTCATTTAAAGTTTCAGTCTCAAAAAAACAAATTTGCAGATCGCCGAACTTCGCTATTTCAACAAGAACCAATTTTTTAGTATTATTTTAATATTAGAATTCTAATAGAATTATCAAATTTTGAGTAGCCTTTTTATTAATAATAACGATAAGTAATGAACAATTAATGCTATAAGATATAAGCATTAGAATAGTGTAAAACTAACATTTTTCAAGTTAAAAAGTAACGATTTTTCTTTCTAATGTATGATATTAATAAACTTATTTTTGTACAGGTAATAAAAGTTAAATTTTATGGACTTTAAAATAATTTTTACTAAATTTACACAAGTAAAGAGATTTTAGATAAGAATTTCATTACGAAAAATAAAATCGAAAATTTTTTATATTACATAAGTCAAATAATTTATATATATAACATTATATGATATATTTTTTTGATGGTTAAATTACATTAAAATATACTTAGAAAAAAACTTTTCTTAACTTCATCTTCCTGTTTAATAACTTTTTCAATTACTTTCTCCTGTTTAACAATTATCTTCATATTCAACTATTTCTACTATTTCTTCAGCTACTTCCTGCAATTCATTAGCTCTATTTGCACTACTAAGTCTTCCCCTTTTTTCATTATCGACAGCAGCTTGATGAGCTTTAGCTGCTTTATCTACTAAATT